>JAJIBD010024039.1:0-107923 GCA_021461705.1 Cryptotis parvus
GCTAAAAGGACAAAGAACCTCCGGCTCTGGGCACATCTCTTTGACTCCACCGTTCTCCCTGCATTAACATACACCTCAGAGACCTGGGCCCTATGAAAGCAGGGGTGAGAATGCTATTCTGGTCTCCCAGAGAGGAATCGAAAGAGCTATGCTTGGAATATCACACCCTCACTCAAGTGAGAGAAGGAATCGGAGCTCTGACCTCCGTAGCTATTCCAGAATCAGGGGATGCTGTCTCGCTTTGCCAAGGCATCGAAAATCAGATGGGCTGGACATGTAATGCGATTTGGAGACAACTGCTGGACTAGAGCCGTTAAGGACTGGATCCCACGGGATGTCACAAAGATCACGTGGCCGCCACCTACAAGATGGTCAGACTTCCTTGTCAAGACCCTGTAGGAACGGTTTGAGGCTCTTCATATTCCTGAATCAACCAGATGCCATTGGGCTACATTGACACGTGATAGGGTCCAATGAAATGTTACTGGCGCCCGCTCGAGCAAATCGATGAATAATGGGATTCAAGTGATCAAGTGATCTAAAAACTCATTTGTGATTGCTGTCTTAAAAAATCTGTAATTCATTGTTTTAATTATTTGTTAGTTTCTAAACCACATTGAATTATTATTATTATTATTATTATTATTATTATTTTATATTTACCTTCAGGTTTGGTTTCACTGCAATAATTCTTGCAGCCTAAATAGCTTTTTTGGGGTAGAATGGCGAGTAGGTTCCTTTTTTCTCACCTGCTGGTGCTCAGGAGCTATTCCTGCTTTTGACCACTCCTTAGGGGACCATGTGTGGGGTTGGGGGGGACTGAACCAAGGTTGGCTACATGCAAGTCACTGTCTTCTCAATCCTAGCTTGAACATGAGTTGACTAAGTTGACTAGATTAAGGTTGTCTTGGGGGATTTCTTTTAACACTGCTGGGACTCACATTTGATCAGACTCTCAACCTGGTTTCCCTCAATGTGTCCAATAGACTTATCCTTACTTTCATTTAAGTGACCCTATTTCAGTTATTACTATTCTATTTCTTCTTTCTATTCATTTCTCTTACAGTCACCAGAATTTTGTGACTTTTCTTCTTCAACAAGATTTTCTATCATTTTCCTAATCAATGGTTCAAATATACGCTAATATTTATTGTGTACCTTTTAATTTGTGAGGTGACATGGTGTGCACTGGGGACCCCCCCAAAATAAGACAAAATCACTGTTCTCAGGAGCTCCCATAACTTACGTAGGATTATACTATCTGCATTCTTCCATGTTCAATTTCAAATTGCACAATGGTTCCTTGCAAATAAAGTAAATCCTTAGCTTAACAATCAATGAAAAATTATCCCAATTATTATCCTGTTACTTTATTTTTGAAATAATTGAATATCTATATTTACTAACACAAATCTCTTATACTATAAATAAATGACACAATAAGACTATAATTTATGTTTTGATATAGTCATTTTTTGGTATATGACTGTGCCATTTTGTTACTTCATGTCTTTTGAGTTTTTTTTTTTTCTTTCAGTATTTGGACCATACCCAGCAGTGCCTAGGACTCACTTCTGACTCTGTGCTCAGAGAATCACTCCTAGAGGAATCATATGTGGTACCAGGGATCCAACCGAGCTCAGTCACAAGCAAGGCAAAAACTTACCTGCTGCATTATCTCTCTGTCCATGGTTTATTACACCCCTCTCTCTTTTTCCCTTCAGTGCACCAGAGACATTGTATACTGTGCAATTTTATTTTATTATTGTTTAATTATATTTTTATCTGTATCAGAACTCATATATAGCTATAAGTCATGAGTTGCAAAAGAGTATTTCTTTTTTTGCACCTGTCTCAACTTGGTTTATGACCTATAGATACATCTTTCTCTATGATCATTTGTTAAACTACTGCTTGTATTTAATGCCCACCCGCTGTAGTCATCTTTATCTGCAATAATTTTGGCCAGGTAAACTTGCTCTTCTCTGACCCCGTTTCTTTTGGCATTTCTCAAGTCCGAAGTCACACTGGAATTGATGCTGTTGATGTGCGTGATAGTTACTTATGTACTTCTATCTTACTAGATTACTAGCTACATTGAGTAGGATGCCAGTTTTGTTTGCCTTGCACCAAAAAATGTTTTCTATTAATCTGCTAAATAAGCTGTTGAACAAATTACTTGATTTCACCCAACAAAGATATTCAGTGCTTATTATGATCCAGTCACTTTAGAATAGAAAAGATAATAATGTCATGAGGATGGGAAGAGAACAGTAGTAAACAAATATTTTAATTCTGAAAAAAATTAATATTTCAGAAGATGAGTGAAAGAAAAGATGAGAAAGAAGGAAGAGTAGAACAGTGGGAATTTATGGGTCTGTGCAGATGGGGTCAGAGTAAGCGCAAGAGGTAATATTTTTGTTTCCACATCCTCTAGTTCTTGAGAGGTTAC
This sequence comes from Cryptotis parvus, assembly GCA_021461705.1. Classification (NCBI taxonomy): domain Eukaryota; kingdom Metazoa; phylum Chordata; class Mammalia; order Eulipotyphla; family Soricidae; genus Cryptotis; species Cryptotis parvus. The sequence goes on from JAJIBD010024039.1 coordinate 2,453, forward strand.
TCCTAGTTTTGTGCTTGGGGTCCATATTGGGCCAGGGACGGAACCAATGCAGACCTCCACACGGACGTCTTAGACTGTTGAGTTATCTATGTAGCTCAAAGAGGTAATATTTGAACAAATATTTTAATGTGGGAATGAGCCAGTCATGATGCACTCTAAGGGGGGAGGAGTTTTTCTAGAGACAGTAGCTATAATAAAGGTTACAAGCTGGGAATAAACAACTATGAGGCCAATGTATAGTATAAGACTCAGTGTATTATGCTAAAAAAATTTATAGAGGCAACGAGAGACCAGATAATATTCTGGTCTTATAGTCCTTTAAGAATTTTGGCTTTGTTCTTATGGAATAGGCGCTGAGGCTAGGAAGGTGTGAAATCACATGACTTAAATATAAATAATATTAGTATGGCTGTTATGTTGAAAGCAGACTTTGTTGGGGATAAGTGTAGTGCCAGAAGAGTGGTTATCTAGGCAGCTGATGACTGATGCTTGTACAGGGCTGTGGATGTAGTGAGAATGATTGATATTTAGGCGGATTCCAATGTTCTTGGAAACTAGAAATATGGTGAGAGTATGACTTATGATTGGAAAACTACGCAGGGAGCAAGCTTAGACAAATTTGGTGTTAGACATCTTGAATTTGAAGTATTCACTAGAGGCCTGGGTATCATAGTAATGCTGTCAAATTATTAGCAACAAAGGGATGGAAGTGGTGAGCATAGTATGTGTTAATAAAAGGAAAACCCAATAGTTGCACAGTAATATAGTAATTCATAGGCTATCCTCTAGAGATAAAGTTGCATAAGGGGAAAGATTATGCTGATTAATATTTTTGATGTCTTAGGTTTAAGCATCAAGTGCGACAGATACTCCTGTTGGCTCATTTTCTACACACATCCACTTGTATTTCCTCCTTATTTATAAGAACTTGATTTTAAGATGGTCTCATGATCCAGAAAAAAAAGTTCAATTATTTCACAGCCTCCTTCAGAAGCAAATAGCATCATTTAGCTATATTCTATTCCATTTTTAAGTGAAAGCAGAAGTGTTTTCTGGGATTTCCAGTAAAGCTGTTTTGAGAAAATGGACTCATTTAGAAGAAGCTCCCTGCCCTTATTAGCCCATTATTCCTCTTCACTCTCTGGGATGAAGAAGGAGTGAATTGAGTTCCAGCAGCCATCTTTGACAAGGACAACCCCTGTACTCTAATGACGGTAGAATGAAGAACTGAAAAACAACCTGGTTTACTCATTCTTAATTTTGTGAAGTCACAGGTTGATCGCCAAACTCTGCACTTATTTTGTGAGAGATAGATACAATAACCTGTCCTTGTTTTAGTCATTGACAGAGTTTTTATAATTAATTATTGTCTACCATAGCATCCTGAAAGAGCCTATGAAAGGCTTGTTTAATGTCTTGATGGCTATAGTACTTTTTCTTGTCTGAGAATGCTAAATAATTTTATAATTATTTTAATAAATATTCCTTATATTAATATTTTTGATGATAATATTTTATAATATGTGAATTAAACATGTTTTTATATATGATTTTAAAATTTGGAGCACTGTGATTTTTATTTATTTATTTATTTTTAACATTTTATTATACCGCCGTGAGATATACAATTACAATGTTGTTCACGTTTGGAGGTTTCGGTCACACAGTGTTCCAGCACCCCAACACTGTGATTTTTAATCCTGTTAATGATTGCACAGTATTCCAGTACCACACGAAACACACAAACACACATACACTCGCACTGTCCATTTCCCTCCTCTATTTTTTCAGGGTAAGAATTTTATAATTTTATGAAATTTATCTTTTCAATTAAGACATTTTATAATTAAATTTTATAGGAAAATACAAAATTTTTATAATTTAATTTTTTATTTATAATTTTTAATAATTGTATTAAGAATGAGAATAAATCACCTCAATGATAAATCAGGCACACTTATTTCAGGAACAATTATTTTCTATTGTCACCTGCTTCGAAAAGACTTATTTTATTAGTCCAATCAGAACCGGTATCTCCCTCTTCCTCTTCAAGAGTGTCTGTCACACTTGATGTGCCCAATTTGCAACCCCAAGTATTTATCCTTTTCAATTTTATTTTTATTAAGTTTCTGTGATTCACAAAGTTATATATATAGTTGAGTTTCAAGTATAAAATGTTCCAGCACCAACCTCACCACTGTGTCAACTTCCCTCCACCAGGGTCTCCAGGTTCCTTGCCACACCATGCCTTATCCATGTCAGGCACAGTTTAAAGTTTGGGTGTTGTAGTTTGAGTCTCATGCTTTCAGAGTTGCTGACTCTGTGGTTTGACTGTATACACCATCTATCTACACCACCAATGTACCGAGGTCCTTGATACCTGCCCCCATAATTTCCTGTCCATTTCTTCTTACTTCCCCCTCAAATCCTTTCCTTTCCTGTTCTTCTTAAGCTCTAAAGTCAAAGGTAATAGAATTATCCCTCTCTAAATATTTCACGCATCTATTCTTTTTTATCCTATACCAAGAAGCAGACAAGTTTTGTTCTCTGGCCTTGTTCTCAAGTATCACTGATCCAGATGTATGTATGTATGTATGTATGTGTCTGTCTGTCTATCTATCTATCATCTATCTATTTTTGGTTTATTTTTGTACGGGGACCACACCTGGCTGAGTTCAGGGCTTACTCCTGGCTCTGTACTCAGAGATGACTCCAGGCAGTACTCAAGGGACCATTTGTGGTGTTACAAATAGAATTTGAGTCAATTGTGTTCAAAGTAAGTGCCATTCCCACTGTACTAGCACTCTGCACCTTTATATATTTTTATTCATAACCCTTGAAAATAATTTTGAAAAGGGGGCCGGAGCGATAGCCCAGCGGGTAGGGCGTTTGCCTTTGCGGCTGGGCACCGGGTTCGATCCCGGCATCCCATATGGTCCCCTGAGCACCGCCAGGAGTAATTCCTGAGTGCAGAGCCAGGAGAAACCCTTGAGCATCGCCAGGTGTGACCCAAAACAAAAAAAAAAAAAAAAATTTTTTGAAAATCTACTGAACTCTCCTAAATTTTTTCAAAATTGTATCTAAAAATATCACAATTTTTAAATGGTAACAAAAGATATTGTATCCTGTATATTTATGACTGTATTTAATGTGAAGCCATTTATAATGAAATTCTATAGAAAAATTAAAACTTTTATAGTTTTATTAATTTATTTTTTATAATTGTATTAAGAGTGAGGATAAATCACCTCAATGATAAATCACACATGCTTCTTATTTTAGGAACAAACTTATTTTTATCTGTTTAGAAAAAAATTTAGTGTTCCAATAAGAACTGGTATCTCCCTTTCTGTTGTAAAATATCCAAGGGCACTTAAATATAAATACATTTTATATCCACTCATTACCCATTGGGGAAAAATAACCATTCGAACAATTTATTTCTTCAGTCAGAATTTGAAGTGAATTCTTTTAGCAACTTTTTAAAAAACACCAGTTTCAAGAGCAAAATTTTTTTCCATTTCAGTTTTACTTCAATTGTTATCAGTAACTAATTGATCAAAACATGTGTGTTTTACAAATGGAAAAAATTACTCTTAACAAAAAATTTCTTGGCAATGTATCCATTTCTGACATGGATGGGAGAATTTTGGTAACTGGAGAATTATTAAGAGACTTCCTTTGGAGTATTATTTGGAGAATTATTAAGAGACTTCCTTCAAGGCTTTTAGCTGTTCTTTTTAGTGGTTCCTCCTTCCCCTCTCCCAAACACCTACACACACACTCTCTTTACACACACACACACACACACACACACACACACACACACACACCGCATTGTGGCAGTATGACTCTGAGTGGGCAAGAGGTATGTCTTTCTTTTGTAAAGTAGAAACAGGATTAATTGGGATTGAGGACTGAAAAAGTAGAACTGGCTTAACTGTCAGCAAGAACATTTCAGGCAGGTCAGTTTAAATACCTGAAAGTGATTCTGTTAGCACTATTCATGCCTGTTACCCCCTTGAAAAGTCGACATGTATCCCCATGGGCACACATGCCAAGTTGAAAAGCGAATGCCATACATGATTGCCATTGAGACCAGGGAGCATATCTTATTCATCTTTGTGCCCCATATGTGGCACTGTGCCACTAAATAAGTAAATATTTGTTGAATGGATACTGAGTAATTAATTTCTGAAACTCAACGTTCAGGAGCTGCAAAAAGTTTAAATAACTGTGGAAAAAGAGTCCTGTCTGACTCTTTTTGGTCAATAGCTGTTAGGAGCCAGACTTTAGATATTCTGTTGTGAAATCTTTAGACTATGATAGAGGCAACAGAGGTTTAAAAATTATTATTGCAGTGGGTTCTTTTCCACCACACATTCATGGACAACTGCGATTAGGTAAATCACTCTAGAAATAACATATATCAGATAGCATTTGTCAATTCCAAGATAAATAAATAATAAGATCATTAAAAAGACATTTTCATTGGATATTTCTCAACTTTCATGGGCACTCTTGATGTGGGGGTAGTATGGTGGAAACTCAGCAGGAGTAGCTATTGAGTCTCCTGTGGGGTGCATGCCTGGATTTGGCGGTCTCTCTGGTGGGAGCGCCTGCTGCGTCTGCTGGCCCGGATTTCTATTCTGCCTCTCTGTGGGCACTCTTGTTGCCAGCATTCCTGATTTCTCAGAGTACTCAGGTTTTGTCTTGCTTCTGTGTGCAGCCTGTCTGTATCTATACCTACATCAATCCATCCATCATATAGCCATCCCACCCATCAGCCAAACATCTGATAACCCACTCACTTTACTAGCAAAGCCAAAACATCCACTCACTTTACTAGCACTTTACTACCTACAAATATTCACTGCTGCATGCTGAGAGACAAAACAGCGAGTGAGCTGGTGGACAAAAGCGTATCTTTGGGGAAATAGACATTTCATCAGACAATAGCAATTTGGAGAGAGAAATCCTGTGATAGCAGGAGTAGTAAGGGGGCTGTGAAATCATTTCAGGAGAAGTGTGGAAGATGGATTTGTAGAGAAAAAGACACTAAGCAGGAAAATAGATTCAAATCCTGACACAAAGTAGGAGTTTGGAGTCAGAGAATTTGTGCAAGAGGAAAAGGATATAGTTTATTAACATAAGAATATAGTTTATTAACACAAGCCTCAAGGAAGAGCTGTGCGGGAAGAAAGAAGGACATTTTATATCTTCCTTCTTTATTTTTACCCTTTTGAAAGAATTGGAAACAATCAATTCTTAAAATGCCACATGTTTTATTTATTTTTCACTTCCCTCTTCAAAAGGGTTTAAAATTTGTTAATCTGTATGTACAGAAATATTTACATAAATTTATTATAATGCTACAGAAATTTCAAGGTAATTTGCAATCTTTACAGTTCCTTGTTTGAATAGAGGTCATAGGACCAAGTGGAAGGGATATTTCTCTTTATGCTCCATAAAGAGAAATGGAGCATAATACTGAAATATTGTGTTCAGTAGCAAGCCGATGCCCCCTGGGTCTACTGGCATGAGACAGGACATATGGAGATATTACTGGTGCCCGCTCTAGCAAATAGATGATCAACGGGAAGATCGTGATCGTGATCGTGATTGTGTTCAGTATTATGCTCTCGGTGTTTGTTGAATGAATAAAGAAATGAGCAATTTGTTGAGAATCTGAAAGTAGTTTTGACCAGATAATGCATAGAAATTTAGGAAAGTAGTGGTAGAAATTGAGGTTGGAAAGAACCCTTATAAGGGGGCCTTAGAAACTGTGATTTCACGTGATCCCAATCACACGCATTCCAGTGTCATTAACTTGTCATACTTGTCCTTTTAGGATATCTATACTCTAGTTGAAAGAGTGAACATTCACCTTTGTGGTAATCAAATCTATTAGAATTTTAACTGGGAACAAAAACCCTCTTAAAGCACCTAAGGCAAAACAAATTTACCTTTTTTATTTGAATTACCGAGTTATCCATTCTATAAAGGACAAAATCCTTTGTTCCTAATAAACTTACACTTAGGATTTAACATACTACAAACACAGGTTTTCTTATGAAATCAGAGTCTATTCATCAAGAGATTCTGGTAGCTCAATTTTGATATTGTACTAGCCAGCTCGAAAGTGTTGTTCTTTCCTATCTGTCAGACTCACTGATTAACATATGGAGAATGATGTTGATAAACTGTGTCTGGTGTACAGCAGGAATCAGACTTATTAGCACATTTTAAAGCCAGAGAGTGTTAGAAGCAAAACAAAAGGAACTTATGCTGAGTTTTAAAATTTTTAGCTGCTCACAACATGAGAGAAGAAAGACTCCGGGAGATAATGAATCTCTGCCTTCTTTTCTAACAAGCCCAGTGGTCTCCTTGGTAATGCTAAGCGAGAGCTTCAGTGGGGAGGTCTCAGAGGAACAGAAGCTTCCGGAGTCCTAAACAAGAGTGCAGCCCTTGAAAGAAAACTAGAGCTCGGTTATGCTTTATATCCTGCTGGAAAACACCTTCTCTTTTTTCTTTTTGCATCACTGTGCCCAGCTGCTCATGAGGTGCCCGGGAGGGATGGCAGGTTCTAGCCCTGGCACGCCACTCCAGCAGAGCCTCACAACAAGCCAGGCGCCCCACCCCCTCCAGAGGACCTCCATTTTCCACATCCGGAATTACCCCTCGCGAACCCACCTAGCAGACCTGCCTATCACAGCCGGCCGCCGGCCCACGCGCGCGGTTCATCAATAAATGCTGGATTTAGAGATGACTACAAGAGTATGCTACCCCACACGGCAGAGCCTGGCAAGCTACGGTGTTGTATTTGATATGCCAGATACCAGTAACAATTATAGACCTCATTCCCATCACCTGATGGAATGGTTTGGAGGCTCTTTATGTTCCTGGAGCAAGCAGGTACCCCTTGGGCTCTACTTGCATGAGACAGGTCATATGGAGATGTTACTGGGGCCCGCCCCGCAAATCGATGATCAACGGGAATACAGTGACAGTGACAGTGACAGTGATCTGCCAAAACTCTAATATGAAAGCAAGGACCCTAGACACCAATGGCCACCCGTGGAGCAGGCTTCTGTTCAGTCAGGGTCATGGACATTGCTATAAGACAGCCACCTCAACCAGGAGCAGCAGCAAACTTATTAAACAGTAATCAACTTTGAACCTTCTCTATATTTAAGCTCCTTGAAATTTATTATAATACTGCAGAAATTTCAAGGTAATGTGTGATCTTTATAGTTCCTTGTTTGAATAGAGGCCACAGGACCAAGTGGAAGGGATATTTCCCCTGCTCCTGTCCACTTTATATTTATGGTTAAGTGTCATCAAGAATAAAAAGTGGTCATTTTCTTTAAGGGCTTATGATGCATGGCTGCCGAAAAGTGATTTCTACAAGACCATACTGAACATAATAACTGCCTCATTATACAAAAATGAATATTAATTTTTTTTCATGTAGGTTGCTCTATCACCAGTTTGATGCTAGGACACTTCAATTTTAAATTTATTATGTAATTGTAATAAACATTATTGTATCTGACTTAATGTTTATTTTATGCAATTGCTGAGCGAGCATACATGTGTGTGTGTGTTGTGCTCAAGGTAGGGTGGACAGAAGATAACTTTTCATTTCTAGATCTCACATGGTCCTTCCCTTGTAGATCACCATGAACACACTCCCTCCCCTGATGAGAGAGGTCCAATGTGGATGCGCCTTATATTGCCTCTTGTTGAACTTGGGTTGGCAGTTCAGTTAGTCAGACCTGCCCAGACAGCAGACAATGGGGAAAATCCTGGTGACCTGGCCTTCACTCCAGCTGCCCTGGCCCTCTTTATCTCAGGACAGAAGTACAAGCTGGACGTTATGCAATAATCTTCTTATTTACTAGAACTAAAAGAGCACAGCCAACAAAGGAGGGAGAGGAAACCCTCTTCCATTTTATCTCATTTATAGTAAGTTTGAATTGTGGCAAAAGCACGCACACAGGGTGTTTGTAAAGTCGCATAATTCTTGGCACATCCTTTCAATCTCATTCTTAACTAAATGTGTGTACATGTAGAAAGTGTGTGCATAAACACAACTATAGTCTGAACTATATATGTATATTATACATTTATAGACTTTTTGATACTCCTTATCTCTTGACATTTATTGAATTTCCAATTATTTATAAATATAAGTGTAAATTGTGGATCATCTACATAGAAAAAAAATTTGCCTGGGTATCTCCTATGAAATTTTGCACAATTTACTGATAGCCCATTTCTATATTCCTGCCAACAGGCTCCTGGTAAAAAACGTTCATTTCCAAAGAATTTTTTAAATATTGTGTGCTGTTAATGGTATTGCTCAGTTTTTCTACTATGTATTAAATATTTATGCAAAATAATTTTGCTCTCCTGAAGTTTAGGAGTTGAAGAGTATGCCAGTTGTTCACATATAACTTAATGTAGAGTAGACATTTTCTGACCCATATTATGACCTACACAGCTAATCTAGAGCTTTTATAAAAGAGAGCTGGTATCATTAATCATATTATAACCAAAATATTAATCTGAATACAGGGACCATTCGAGGCAGGGCTCTGCTTGGCTAATGGCGACATGTACTGTCCATGTTTAGTTATTTGGGACATGTGAGTTTATTCATCTCAGCTCTGCCATTAATTAATTTTCAGGGATAACTTGAATTTCCTAATTTTTCCTCTTTATGGGAAAAAAGTATGATAAAAGTACCTACTGAACTCTGCTGTGAATATTGATAGCACGCATCAATAACATTTAGCACATCTTTGTGTCATGGTGAGTATTAAGGATTATCCATAACTGCTGAATTATATTTTACAGATAATTTTCTTTCTTATTTTGAGAGTTTTTATAGATAATAAATGAAAGTATGTTCTCATATATAAAATATACAGTTTTGGGGACAAAAAATTAAGATCTCATAATATTTTTAGTTCTTCTAAATAATTTTTCTTACTCTCCATTATGCTGGTAAAATTTTCAGCTTTTATCCTAGCCTACTCAGAGCATTAGCTCTATAGTTATTCTACTATGTGAAATTGGTTTGCCTTTAACACTCATCCTAAAACTTAAAAATTGGATATTTATTTTCAATACGACTTGAGCTGAGAACTGTTGGAGATATTAAGTGTGGGTATATTGAGTCCTGTGGCCCAAATTCTGTTAAATCATTGTTAAAGGATTTTTCTCTTTCCTATAAGAGATTCTGTCCATATAACCATAAATAAATTCACAGCTGGGAAATTCATTACTGGAAAAGCCAAAAGTCATTTTCAAGTAGCATGTCTGATGACAAAGAATAGAACAAAGTATTAATTCCCCAAAACTTAAAAGTTCTACCAACTATATTTAAGTCCCTTAAATTCTTTTCAAGCTGGTATTAAATTAGCTTAAAATTTACACATTTTAAGTATCTGCTTTTATTTTTGGCTGTACTTTGGTGTGGGGATTTAACCTTGATCTCATGATTGATAAACTGCATTCACAATGACCCTGAGATACATCTTGAACATTTTAAGCATATGAATATGAGAATTTAGAGGCAGAGATTATATTTTATTTACCCTTTGTAGCATTGGATCCTGTTGCAGGACTCCTAAGGGCCGCTGCATCTGCTCTGGATTGCCTCCCGAAAATCACTCCGTAGATAAGGGGGTAGTCTAAATGTGGCAGTTTATCTGACCATGTATGCTGTACTAGCTGGTATAAATATTCTCCCATGCTATCACAATCATCGTGGGACTAGCTAGATCTTACCAGCATATTAGCCTGGCCACGTAAGGACACCTAAGTAATTAGATCAGAGAGAAATGCTGTTTGCTTCCAAACAAACAAGCATGGCTCCCTGATAAAATATAAAACTACAATGAAGTAGAGGAGACTTGTGAAGGCTTGGAGAAATATTTAACTGGCATTGGTGTTGATCTTTGGTACAGTGACATGCCATCTCAGAAACCCCCTTCTCTACATTTCAAAGGCATTCCGGCTCAAAACATTAGCACAGTAAAGGCCCTAGGTGAAATGCAGGGAGGGACTACCTAAGGGCATTGGACCCTCCCTGCTTTCCATAACAATGGGAGGAAGGTCTGAGTTGCTGGGGGGTATAAACTAGCCGGTTCCCGCTCTCCCAGGCTTCTTCTTCCCAGTGGGATTTCGCCTTGTGAGCGATTATTCCCCTTGGAAGTTTCACACGTGGTGGTTGCCATCTTGGCCTACACGTGGCTGGGGTTCTAGCCTGGAATCCTAAGCATCGGGTTTTTCCTTTTGCTGATTTGTATGCCTGAACCTGTGATAAGTAAAGTCTTTTAAAACCTCATCGGATCCCTGAGTGCTCATCCATTCCTCGCCGGCTTCGGAGGTAGAAGGGAACTCGCTTCCCGGCACTGTCGGGGACCCCGGCGGAGCGCCCCGACATTTGGCGTCCCTGGGTGGGCCCGAAGCATCTGGAGGTCCCACCGAGATGTTAAAGAACTTTTCCTGAAGCTGGGAACAGCATTCAAACCGTGAGTTAAAAATGGGCTCCCTCTTGGAAGCTTTTTTTTTTGTTCTGGCTTCACCTGTTTCTTCAGGTGCTAGTAAAAGTGGTAACTTTTGTAACTCCGGCTTTTCTTTCAGAAAGTCATGAAATTAAATCTAGCAAACAAATTTTAAAAGCTTGACGATAACCTAGAGGAAAAAAAAGAAACCTCCCAGAGGAGGCAGACTCTCAAACTGAGAATCTGCCCGGAGTTAATACCCTCCAAAGTTGAAGATGCCCCTCTGATGGAGACTGGATCTCAAGATGAGGGATTCCCTAAAGTGATTACAAACTCTGATAAGGATGGGAAGGAACAGATTAATTCCTGGAGCCTGTCCAGGCCTCTAAAGGCTCGTAGTTCCTCCTGTTCTAAATTTAACAATCAAAGAGCAAAGCTCTGGGAGCTTCGCAACATTCCTCAAAACCATTCTTTATTTTGGTCTTTTCTGATGCTAACTCTTGTGATTTCTGTGATAAAACTGCACCTCCCCAACGGGAGCAGAGTGCAACTACTGGAGAGCAAGTTGTTAAGTTTAAAGTAAATGCTTTCCTGGACCTTTGGTTTAAGGAAATGAAAAGACAGATTTCTTGGTGGCATCTTTTACTTAATTCAGCTGAAAAAAGCTTTAGGCTCAATCTACAGCTGCCTGCCACCTTCATAAGTACCATAGCTTTCCATAAAGATAAACCGGACTAAATTGTCCGCCTTTTATTTGTCTGTGCCCCGTCCCACGTGGCTGGAGGTTTGCAGACAATTAAGTTATGTGATTGGATATTTATGGCAAATGACTTATGGCAAATGGATAGTTTTGGCGAATGATTTATGGTAAATGTTATGGCTAAAGACAAAGTGTTAAATGTGCTCAAAAAACTTTCAAAAATTCGATTATTAAAGCAACAAAAAACAGGTATCTTTAACATTATTCACCTTAAACTTGTCTCAAGGAGAGCCGCTAAGAAACACTAATGCAAACTCAAAAACCAGTAAATTCACCTAAGTAAAAACTGTTCATAAATGGCTTGCAGGTTTAAAAGCACCTAATTTCTTTCAATATAAAGTCTTAATTTTAAATTGCAAACTGCTCAAACCTCCCAAATTGGTTCATTTCTTAATAATAATAATCTTGCTTTGCAGCCTGTTAAACATGGTCCATTTTAAATAACAATAATTTTGCTTTGCAGCCTGTTGATCTTGGGTCGTCTATAATAAAAATAACCTTGCATTGCAGCCTGTTGATGCTTTCGCTGGAAATAACCCCTTTCTTTCTTAAAAAAAAAACAAAAAAAAAAAAAAAACTGCCCTGGAGCGAGTTTAAAGGTAAAAGCACCTAAATAACCCTCCAAAAAGGTACCATAAAAAAATATGTATTTTATAAGTGTTTAATGTGTAAGTGTCTTAATGTTTCCTTGCTGCTTTAAAGTGTTTAAAGGTAAAAGCACCTGAATAACCCTCAAAAAAAAAAAAGATATTTTGTAAGACTTTCCTAAGGTTTTTATCTATAGAAATAACTAATGAAGTTTCTTCAGGTTTTAAAGAAAAATAGACTGCCGTGTATGATGTTCAGTGTCAAGGTTTTAAAAAACTAATAAGTTTTCTAATGTTTTGTTTACAGGTAAAAAAAAATAATAAAAAATTAAAAATTAAAAAAAGGAGAAAAAAAGGGTGAACTCCAAGTATAGTGCTCAATATCAAAATTTGCTAACAACTAATAAAAAATTTTAATGCTTTTGTTCAAAGATTTACAGAAAAGGAACTTGGCTGCTGCATATTCTTTCTATGTTGCTCGAGGCTTTGGACTCTAATCACAGTGCTCATTACAAAAAATGTTTGCTAAATCAATGAAAAATTGTTTTTCTAATGATTCTGTTCACAGGATAAGATATTGGAATGCAGTAAACTTGCGCTACAGTCCTCAATACTATGAGACTCCTAAAACAGTGCTCACCAAAAAATTTAATAATCTGCAAAAAAGTTTTTCCTAATGTTTCCTTTCACAAGGTGTTAAAGTTCCTTCATGTTCTTAAATTCCTGCCAAAGCCTTAAAATCTCTACTTGTGATTAACCTCGAAAAGTGTTTTTGTCTTGCCTAAAATTAAGCTACAGGTGCAGTTACCGGTGCCAGTGTCCACTTGCTAAAGAAGCCCTGCAAGACGCCCACACCGATGTTCCAGACACCTGTTCCAGCGCTCAAGACTCCTGTTCCAGAGTTCAAGATATCACACCGATGTTCCGGACACCTGTTCCAGAATTCGAGATACTTGTTCCAGTGTTCCTGAGACCCAATCCAGTGTTCCTGACAATTCAACGAGTTCCTGATCGCTGCTCTCCAAAGACTCATACTCATATGATCACCGCTATTGCTGTTCCAGAAGTAGCCCCACAGACTTTGTTCCAGACACCCGACTTTACATAAAATATAGCAAATTGACTCTCACAAATTATGGACAATGCAAACTACAGTCCGTTATAATCAGACAGCTAAAAACACTTTATCTTGAACTTTGCTTTGGGTCCAAAAACAAGTTAGGATCCTAAAGTAACATGTATTATCATTTTGCAATTGGAATTGTTTTTTTCTTATCTTAATTTTCTGTACATTACTAAATATTTCTTACCTTTTCAATTTTTATTAGTAAACTAATCAGGGGGAGTTGTTGCAGGACTCCTAAGGGCCGCTGCATCTGCTCTGGATTGCCTCCCGAAAATCACTCCGTAGATAAGGGGGTAGTCTAAATGTGGCAGTTTATCTGACCATGTATGCTGTACTAGCTGGTATAAATATTCTCCCATGCTATCACAATCATCGTGGGACTAGCTAGATCTTACCAGCATATTAGCCTGGCCACGTAAGGACACCTAAGTAATTAGACCAGAGAGAAATGCTGTTTGCTTCCCAAACAAACAAGCATGGCTCCCTGATAAAATATAAAACTACAATGAAGTAGAGGAGACTTGTGAAGGCTTGGAGAAATATTTAACTGGCATTGGTGTTGATCTTTGGTACAGTGACATGCCATCTCAGAAACCCCCTTCTCTACATTTCAAAGGCATTCCGGCTCAAAACATTAGCACAGTAAAGGCCCTAGGTGAGATGCAGGGAGGGACTACCTAAGGGCATTGGACCCTCCCTGCTTTCCATAACAATGGGAGGAAGGTCTGAGTTGCTGGGGGTATAAACTAGCAGGTTCCCGCCTCCTCCCAGGCTTCTTCTTCCCAGTGGGATTTCGCCTTGTGAGCGATTATTCCCCTTGGAAGTTTCACACGTGGTGGTTGCCATCTTGGCCTACACGTGGCTGGGGTTCTAGCCTGGAATCCTAAGCATCGGGTTTTTCCTTTTGCTGATTTGTATGCCTGAACCTGTGATAAGTAAAGTCTTTTAAAACCTCATCGGATCCCTGAGTGCTCATCCATTCCTCGCCGGCTCGGGAGGTAGAAGGGAACTCGCTTCCCGGCACTGTCGGGGACCCCGGCGGGCGCCCCGACAGGATCCCATATATGTTTAAACTTATATCACATCCTGTAAGTAGTAGCTAATTAAAAATACACAAGATTATATGTTGCTTGAAAAATATGAAGAGGTTTAGAAAGAAATTATGATAAATATTATTAAAAGTTGTCTTCACTTCAGAAATTTGAGCAACTTATTATTTTGCCTTTTGATTTTTTCCTCCCATACACTTTATTTAAAGATTGTGGTTTACAAACTTGTTCATGATAATTTGTGATAGTCATCATCAATATCATCAATATCATCATCAATATCACCTTCCCTTAACCATCATCTCCAATTTTCCTAACCACCCTTTAAGCTTACCTTCGTAGCAGGCCTACATCAATTTATTTTATATTGCTTGTTACCAAAAAATTGCTAACAAAATGATCAAAAAATATTTCCTTAGAAGAAAATTAGTGTAAATTGTTCTATCTCACCATGGAGACATTAAGTCCTTGGATGAGGGGGTTACTGAGATATTGCAAACATGTTTGTTAGTCCAGATTGGTTGGCGTCTACATTCAGCCCATCAGCCCATCTGATCTGCTGTGCTGCTACTGGATTATCAGTATTGCAGAGTCTGGAGATGTTGCAAGGCTGCAAATACGGCTGCTCACTGAGCAACTCATACTTAGCTAAGAAAATAGATAACTGTTGTTTTCTTTTGAAAACTAACTTTGGAAATCAGCAGTGACTACTTAATTCTTCATTATTAATGGAATTCTATACTTACACTAATGTTTTTATGTCTTTAATATATAGCAAATTTTTATCTTCCTGTCTAAATGAGAATTTATATTGTATTTTGTGTTTTGTATATCAAACTATTAAAGCTCTCGTTTTTAGTACGTATCAGTCAATACTATCCCCACTACTAGCTTAAAGGGACTTAGGAGGAGCTGCAGGTTTGGGAGTGCTTATTTTGGTTATAGCTGTCCTTGGTCTTATTTCATATTGTAAGTTCAAACAGTATAAGAAAAGGGTTAAGGTTCAATAGGCCTCTCAGTGTGTTCTGTTGGCCAAATTGCAGCCTTAACAGAAAAGGGGGAGATGTTGGCAGAAGGTAGATCTAAGGATATATGAAGAAAGGTCTGATGGATACTGCCTGTTAACAGACACACGGGGTATTCTGGCAGACTGTCTCCCAACAGAGTTAGTATGTAGAATTCCCTAGTAAGACTGTTAATCAAGCTGCAGGTACCCAGACAAGGCTATCCTAGGTCATTTCTCTGCACATTTCCCTGTTGGCTATAACTAGCCCAAGATGGAGTCTAATGGACGATGCTTAAAGTTAGGCAGAAAACAGGTTTTTCTTGTTCTTTGTTCTTCTGTCTGACATGTCCTTGCCATCATGGGCTAGTCTGGAAGGCTGCATTAGCAACTGTAATGTGTTCTTTTGGTTCATCTCATCTTACCTAGATAGAACCCCCTGCAGGTTTTTGGTTCCTGGTTGTCTCCTTCCTATTATTCCTAAATCCTATGCAATGAATGTGGACTTGTCTTTGTAATGTAAACTATGCAAACTTTAAGCTGGATTGCCCTTTGGGACTATTGGATAAGAGAGTTGGGGTCCTTGTGGAGGTGGTCAGTCAGCTTAAGTCAGTAAGCTCAGGTCAATCAGCTCTGTTCAGTTAGCTGCAGTCAGTCAGCTGCCAAGATGAGAGCTGCTTCCCCTCGGCTGGTGATCATTAAAAATATTAATGAATATACATCGTGTTCCTGGAGTCTCATCTCTGTGCCTCTGACCCAACAGGACATTCCTGCTTCATCTGGCATAGAAACGTTACTGATTGGACCTCCTGGGATGTCAAAAGATCACATGGCTGCCCACCTACAAGATGGTCAGACTTCTTCCTCAAGACCCTGAATGAATGGTTTGAGGCTCTTTGTGTTCCTGAAGCAACCAGATGCCATTGGGCTACACTGGCATGTGATAGGGTCAAATGGAAATGTTACTGGCGCCCACTAGAGGAAATCGATGAATAATGGGATGTCAAGTGATCAAGTGTCAAGTGATCAGTCAACATGAGTAGTATTGAATTTTAGGTTTGTGAATGGTTTCATTTATTTTATTATGTGAACTTAAAATTATGTACACAGCTATATAAAAATGTCTTTGAGGTGCTCAGGATAAAACTTAGGGTGTCACCCATGCCAGATATAAGCTCTACCACAGAGATGGAGCCATGTTGTTAATTCCTATTGATTGATTTGGATTTTTTCTTTTCTTTCTTTCTTTCTTTCTTTCTTTCTTTCTTTCTTTCTTTTTTCTTTCTTTCTTTCTTTCTTTTTCTTTCTTTCTTTCTTTCTTTCTTTCTTTCTTTCTTTCTGTCTCTGCGTCGTCTGCTCTGTCTGTCTCTGTCTGTTGTCTGTCTGTCTTTTTCTTTCTTTCTTTCTTTCTTTCTTTCTTTCTTTCTTTCTTTCTGTCTTTCTGTCTTTCTGTCTTTCTGTCTTTCTGTCTTTCTTTCTTTTCTATCTTTCTTTTTTGGGTCACATCCAGCAATGCTCAGGGGTTACTCCTGGATCTGCACTCAGGAATTACTCCTGGCAGTGCTCCGGGACTATATGGGATGTCAGGGATCTAACCCGGGTCAGGCCTCATGCAAGGCAAACACCCTACCCCTGTGATCTGGCCCCTGATTTGGATTTCTAAGGCCATCATTAATTCTATTGATTGATTCCCTTTCCTTTCTTTTTATATTTGAAAAAAATCAGAATTAATGGAAATTAGAAAATCTATCTGGGGTTTCAATCTTTCAGTCTTAATAAAATTTCTATGTTTTTTTCTCCAGAAATAAATTTATTATCTGAGATGGTTTAGAAAATTTATTTCCATATTTGTTTAGTTTTTAGCTTGTCATCAAAAGTTTTTTTTACTCCAGTTATATAAAGAATCATGAGCTTAAGTTCCTACTAGATTGATCCAAAAAACCTTGAAATACATATTCTTAAAGCTAGTTAATGAAATACTTTTTTTCATATCCTAATTGTTCTTTGCTAGACATAAAAGCAACCTAAGGTTTAGCATCTTGTATAAATAATTCAGTTATTTTTTAGAGTTCTTTCAGAAGTGTTTTAGACGGAATTTCTCAAAATAATTGTTAAAATTGAGATCAACCCTTCCCTTATATTCAAGGATTTTCACAGCAATTAAAAATTGCCAAAGAAAAAGATACACATGACAACCCTTTAATGTATGTTCTGTAATCCATAGTCTGGAGGGGAAGGAAAAGGGAAAGAGAGAGAAATGGAAAAAAATAAAGAACCTGCCGTGGAGGAGGGCTGGGGAGGGGAGGGAACCGGGGACATTGGTGGTAGGAGATGGGCACTGGTGGCGGAATGGGTGCTGGAACACTGTATGACCAAAACCCAAATGTGAACTTTTTAATTGTATGTCTTTGTAATTGTAAAAATAAAAAATTTTTTAAAAAAAAGAAAAAAAAGAGAATTTGTCAAAAAAAAAAAAGATAAAAAAATTGCCAAAGAACTACACTGAAAAAAATTGAAGAGTAACCTTTTATGACATAAGGGTTAATATCTTAAGCAATATTAAAAATAAGAATTTTATTTTTCTTTGTGTGAAGTCCGGTCTGTTCATGCTGCTGAATTTTTTGTATTTTAGGTATGAAGAGGAGGCTCCTGTGCAGTGGTCAGGAGGCTCCGGCCCTTCCTGGCGATTCTTGGGTAACTGGGTTGGAGTTCAATGTGAAGGTCTGAGGATACAGTGCTGCTTGGATCCAGATGTACTACTGAAAACTAAAGGCATCTCAGTGGTACTAAGGGATCTCAAGGGCTGCATCTGGTGATGCTCGGAGATCATATGGTGCCAGAGATTGAACTGGGGTTGCAGCTTGCAAGGCAAGTGCATTAAGCCCCTGCATTATTTCTCCAGTCCTACCACTGAACTTTTTATTTATTTATTTATTTATTTATTTATTTATTTATTTATTTATTTATTTATTCTTTTTTTGGGTCACACCCGCAATACTCAGGGGTTTCTCCTGGCTCTGCACTCAGGAATTACTCCTGGCGGTGCCCCGGGACCATATGGGATGCCGGGGATCGAACCCGGGCCAGCATGGGCCAGCCACATGCAAGGCAAACGCCCTACCCACTAGACTATCGCCTGGCCCCCATCACTGAACTTTTTAAAACAACAAAATGTGCATATTGTTTTTTGACAATTTGCTCTTTATTTAAGACCAATAAAGTTCATTAATGGTCACAGATGTGTAAATTTAAATTAGGATTATATCTAGGAAATATAATTTATAAAAAGACTTAACTGGTCATTATATACAATATGGTTTTTATGGAATCAGAGATTCTTCAACCATGAGAGGGTAGGATCTGGGATCCTGTTTTATTTCATAACATTTCAAATCTATTTTGGAGCAAATTAACTTCATTAGATACCCTTGTAAACCAATTTATCCTCCTTTGGAGACTCCTGAATTTCTTTTATATCATAACACATGCTTTGCATATAGGAGGCCTAGGTTCAATTTCCAGCACTGCATGGTCCCTGGAACACCACCAGATGCAACCCCACAACTATTGAGCCAGGAATAACCCAGGCATGGCCCCAAACATAAGAAAAAGGGTAATTGATTTCAGTAAGTGACACTGTCAGAACTCAGTAATTCTCTGAGTTCTCAAGTTGGTCTTCTAAGATAATATCTTCTGATGAATATTTCATGATTTCTCATTAGATAGGTTGATACATTTTTAGTTGGGTTCATTCAATCATTAGCAACACATATTGCTGTATCTGCAACAAATGCTTAAGTAGTATTAGATTTTCTGCCTTTCTATGACTAGTGTAATGTCATCTTTCTCCTATGAGTTATGCCTACAGAGTCTGAGCTCTAAACTGTCTGGTTAGTGAAGGAATAAAGCAAAAAATATTGCATAGAAAGCAGCTTACAGCTTATTGATATACCTCTCTTCTTTTACCCCACGGATACATGGAAACTGACACTCCAAGAAAATCTATAACCCAGAGTGAGATGCAAGCCCTAACTGTAGTTCGAAGACAATTGGCCATCCTGTACCACATTTGCTGTATGTTGGCTCCCTTACCTGATACAGGCTGGCCAGGTGGTGGTTAGTTTTGATCAAAAATGGCTGGTTCACCCCTGGGTGGTCAACATCATGTGCTGCTGCAGCCAGCAGTCCCAGCATGATGTCCAAAGGTGTGAGGAAGCTGGCGAGCTGTTAAAAAATAAATTGGGTTAGCATTTGTTTTGGCTGAGTCCAACTGGATGAATCATCATGGTCTTGCTTAGGACTTTCATTCAGACCTTTACGCTCTGAAGCAGTCAATGAGGTTACAGTTGCATGGAATTTTAAGGAAAAAGAAAGCGTGGTGTGGAAAGTAGTTAAGCAACTTGAATGGTGCACCATTCTAGTGGCCTCCTTTTCCTACTTCCATTCTTTTCTGTTTCGTTATTATAATATTGGTGCCTATTGATAACACTTCTCTACAGGGGGTGGGGAGAAGGCAGAGTCCTAAATCAGCCAGGCTCTATAGAAAGTTCTAAGTGAAGGAAAAAGTTAAGGCCAAATGATAAAAATATTAAAAATTTTTATTTTTTTATATTTTTTGTTATTCATTGTACTTCTTTGAACATAACATTAAGAGTGAACTGAACTGTAAACTTTGCCTATTTCTTCAGTGTTCAATAAATCATTGGAAAATAAATGAACTCATATTTATTAGGAAACAAAAACACAAAATTGAAATCAGTAGTCATTTAAAATATATGAATGTGTGGTATATTACAACTTTCGAAACTTTAAATTCCTTTGGAATATTTTATAGAAATTAGACTCTTAAAATGTATATTTGGCATCTGTATATTTAGTGACTAATATTAGAATTTCTTGAACTAAACAGATTCTTGGTTGAGATATAATTTTCTAAAGACCTTAAGAAAATTCATCCTGTATGTAATACTAAGTTTGATATGTCTAGCAAATTTCCAGTAATAAACATTTCTGCTGTTATTTGCCATTAAATTTGGATTTGTTTATTATATCAGAAGACTTTGATGTTCACACATTATTTTTTTTGTTCTTTTTGGTGTGTGGGCCGATTTAGGACATCAACTTGTTTCCATAAGAACTTAAACTCAAGGGGATCAGGGACGTAACTCAATGGTAGAATGCATGGTTCATATACATGGGATCCCTAGGTTCAATTCACAGGCTGACAAAAAAAAAGAAATACAAAAAAATGAAATTGGAGCTTGAGTTTTGAGGAGTCTTGATTTGATCAAGACTGTTAATCAGAAACCATGAGGTAGGAGGCTTTCCCAGAAAAAATTCAGTGCTGGTGTGGTTTATGGCAAAGGTCCAAGACAAATAGCGAGTTCCTAGACTGTTGAAGATATCTTAGATGCAGATAGCTGTAGAGAGGGTTACTTCTGGGGTCATGTAGCCTTAAACATATACAAAATGTGAAAGAGAACCTCAACAAATATCTCCTCTCTTTAATGAGTGTTGTATGATTTTCAAAGCTGATACTGGAAACTTTACTATAAATAATTGTATTCAGATTGCAAATGACCAAATAGCATAGTAACTCTGGCATGCTGGGTGATTTGGGACCTAGCAAGCAGCTTCCTGGGCATTTCTAGGAGGCTGGAGTTATAGCTGGACCTTGTCTTACCTTTGACTCCTTCAGGTAGCAGTGCATGGCCTGAGTGACATCGGCAGCATGAACAGCATTATGATATGGGTTTTGGCTGTGATAATCTTCTTGAACCATGACTAGGAGGCAAAGGAATAATGTGATCAGCTACAGCCAGAATATGAAGGGCACTGAGACCCTTACTGAGTCTCAGTCATATTGAGTCTCTTTGGCTTAAACATTTCAGTCTCTCCAAATTGTGCAGCCTGGGGATCCTTTAAAAATGAAAGTGGTTTGCAATCTTGGCAGTTCTACTGGACTGTTTTCAGTAGAGAGATGAGGGAAGGCAGAGAGGAGAAAGGCCAAAAGGATTTGTGAGGCCCTTGGGATCTCACACCACCTTTATAAATCACCCCTTTCTGGCATCTATGAAAGCTCTCATTCATAAGAAAAATAAATATGTAGGAAAAGGACAACTTTATTTTACACCATAGTTTAATTATTTAAGTTTGTTGCCATCTATGAATAATATGCCATAAAAGAGGCTTCCTTTGAAAAAGCTCTGGTAGCATCAGACTCCTAAGAGTCAAAGATTGGCTTATCACTTGAATAACAAATACTGACCAAAGCAAATCTCAGACTTCTTAAGACAGAAATTCAAAGTGTTACATTGATCCAACTGAGGACTCTTTAGTTTTACTGTTTGCTTATTCACATTAAGTTATCATCTTTCATGTCCTCTAAATCTAAGGACCAGAGCACTCTTAAAACAAAGTAGAGATCTAAGCAGAAGGCAATTTTGTTTTGCTATTAAGGGAAGTCACTAGTTTGCTTCAATTAATAACCTCAGTAGTACTTAGGATATAATGTATTAGGATTTGCAAAATGTCCAGATTTAAAAGAATGGCCATACTTTCTCAGTCCATGCTATGAATTTGACTATAGATTTTGATACTACTTCTAATATCAGATTGTTGCATTCCTAGGCCAGAGACTTATCTAAGTCATAAAGGTGCATAGATTACATGCATGGGAACTAGGTTCAATCCAAGGTGCCACACACAAAAGATGTTATGTTTTTAGCTGTACTTTGGGATGCATATACATATCCAAAGTAGCCTTTTTTCCACTCAGTAGATAATCAGAATTATATGACCATTACATCATTTAAGAATTTGTGCTTCTGCATCTATGTTTATTGCAGCACTATTGACAATAGCTAGAATCTGGAAACAAACTGAGTGACTCAGAACAGACGACTGTTAAAGAAACTATGGTACATCTACACAATGGAATACTATGCAGCTGTTAGGAAAGATGAAGTCATGAACTTTGCTTATAAATGGATGGA
The DNA here is from genome assembly GCA_021461705.1 of Cryptotis parvus. NCBI lineage: Eukaryota > Metazoa > Chordata > Mammalia > Eulipotyphla > Soricidae > Cryptotis > Cryptotis parvus. The sequence continues at coordinate 24,490 of JAJIBD010024039.1, forward strand.
TATGGCGAGTATCATGCTCCCCCATGATATTCTCCCTGAGTATCATGTGAAATGAGTGAAAGGAGTTAGAAGGAGATGGACAGACACTGAATGATAAAACTCATTTGTGGAGTGTGAAAAAGCGTAATATTAAAACAATATCTAAGGGCAGTAGAAACAAGGGTCAGGAGGTTTAGTATATGCTTGGAAGCTTGTTTCCAACCTCTTGGGGAAAGGCATTTAAGATAGAGAAGGGATCTCTATGAAAAAGACAGTGGTAAATGGCAACTGTATAAGAACTGTGTACAGAATAGGTAAAGGAAAAAACATGGCAAATTCTCAGTATCTTTATTGCAAACCATAATGCCCAACGGAGAGAGAAAGAGAGGGAGAAAAAAGGAAAGTGTTTACCATAAAGACAGGCTGGGGGAGGGGTGGGGTGGTGAAAGGATGGCCAAGGAGCACTTTGGTGGTGGGAAACATGCACTGGTGGAGGGATGTGTATGTGACTGAACCCAATTATGAACAGCCTTCTAACTGCATGGCGCAGTGACTTAATAAAACAAATAAATAATGAAAGAATTTGTGTTTCTGGGGCTGGAATGATAGTACAGCAGGTAGGGTATTTGCCTTATATGCAGTTGATCTGGGTTTGATCCCTGGCATCCCATAGAGGCCTCAGAGCATTGCCAGGAATAACACCTGAGTATTCCAGGTATGGCCCAGAAACAAACAAATAAAAAATGCTTCTGGAACCAAAATATATTCTGACTACTTAAAAAAAATTTCTCTTGCTCCAAGAACAAGAGAAATTCACTACTTTAATTCAGTAGTGTTATTTAAAACAATATTTAAACTCTGACTCCTATCACTTAGGATTTATTTTGGCAATTATCTAATCATCTTAGAGTGAGCTTGGAGTGATGGTGAAGCAGAGTAAAAGAATGTTGGGATTTCAAGTTGAACAACGCTTATTACGTCAGATAGAAGTGAACTGAGACTTTATAAATTAATAATAGCTGATCTTAAGTTATGAAACCTCTGTACTGTTCTATACTGTAGAGTAACTGGTCATAGCAAAGCCTATCTTACATGTTATAAGTAAGACCTAAAGTACCTAGCATATAGGATACACTTTATACATGGTTGCATTTATTATTAAAAACAAAAAAACTATGGAATATTTTCAACAACTCAGGTTCTAAGTATCCCACATGATTCCCTTGAAACCTGACAGGAGCGATCCCTAATCATAAACCCACGAGTAAGCCCTAAGCTCTGCAGGTGTGATCCCAAAATGCCCACCCCCCCCAACAAAAACAAATCTAGGAAGATTAACTTATGATTAATTTTAGGTCTTCATATGATAAATTAACACAACAATTCTTTCCATGGATATATATTTTTGTTTTGGGGCCATGCCTCTAATGCTCAGAGGTTACCTGGCTATGCACTCAGGAATTACTACTGACAGAACTCAGCCTACTATATGGGATACTGAGAATCGAACCTGTGTCATCTGTGCAAGGCAAACACCCAAGCTGCTGCACTATTGCTCCAGTCCTTCTTGCCACATCATATTAATGAATGTTTCGGTCTGCCATTATTTGTGGAATTGATGATAAGAATATAGGAAAAGGACTTACCCAAAAAACCTGTGCAAGGTCACCATATCTAGCTTGAAATGGTGAATGAGTCCATGGGTATTGAAGAGATGACACAGAAGTGTAACCAGGCTGTTTCCTATGGTAAAACAATCCCCTGTTTTAATTCATTTTTATAACCATGAATATCAATATTGACAACAAAATCCAAACTATCTGCCTTGGAAATTTTCTAATATGATCATTTTCCCCTTTATACATTTACTTCATCAATTCTTATTGAGTGTGTTGGTATATGTGTGTATGTTTTTCCCTGAATTCCCTTCCAACTAGCTTTGGTATCTTACTGATCTTTAATTACTGAGTTAAATAGAATCTTTGACTTGTACACTTCATATTTTTCTGAGAGTTATGATAATACAACTAAAAAAAAACCATTGAGTAAGTCTTTTGTTCACAGTTAATATCATTTTCTGGTATCCATTTTTCAGTTGATTTGAGCAAAACTAAGCATAGGATTATGATGGTCATTATTATAAAATCTAATTAATTTTAGATTTTACATTTTTTCAATGTAAAGCACAGTTTCATCATATTATATGACGCCTTCTTTCAACTGTATGTTGTCTTGTCAAGTAATAGAGTAGGGATAAAACCATCTGGAGTGATTTCAAAATACCAGTCTGGCTGCTGACGGGACATATGAAGGCAGCATTAAATATGATGTCTTCCATTGGTTTCCTAAGATTATCAGCATTTGTTTAACATGAAGATGAAAATAGAATTAGGATTTTTGTGATATTACTGAAGAAAGTATTTATAAGTACAAAAATTTTAAAAGCTTGAGAATGTTTCCTTTCTCCTATACTTTTACACTTTATCTTTGGCAATTATTTCTTTTGGAGGATGTCAAGTATATAAGAAAGTTATCTACAACAGACAGATTGGGTTCACCTAGCTGAAATGCAGAAGCAACCGCCCATGAGTTAGGACTAATTGGATGCACTTTTGCACTTGTATTTTTTATTGAATAATAATGAACTCCTTCTTTTTGAATGTGGCCAATGTGTCTATAAGAAAAGAATCTTTTTAAACATTTTTTATTTTTTAATTTTTTTAAATCTTTTATGATACCACTGTGAGATATACAATTACAAAGATGTTCTTATTTGGGTTTCGGTCATACAGTGTTCCAGCACCCATCCCTCCACCAGTGCCCATTTCCCACCACCAATGTCCCTGATTCCCTACCCTCCCCTAGCCTGCCTCTATGGCAGGTTCTTTTTTTTATTCAAATATATTCATTATACCACCGTGAGATATACAATTACAAGGATGTTCATATTTGGGTTACGTCTTACAGTGTTCCAGCACCCATCCCTTCACCAGTGCCCATTTCCCACCACCAACGCTCCCGATTCCCTCCCTCCCCCAGCCTGCCTCTATGGTTGGTTTATTATCTATTTCTCTTTCTCTATCTCTCTCTCTTCCTTCTCTTACACATTGTGGATTGCAATACATAAATTTAGAGGTTGTCATGTATATCTTTTGCCTGCATTTAATGCTCAGTTCTAGGTTGGTATTATCACTTTCAACAATTATTAGCACACTGTTCCATTCTCTGTCTTACCTAACTTCTGACTCCCACATGTTTGTAGCAATTGCCACCTTTGAAAAGATAAGGGAAGAATCTGACCTGTGATTTTCAAATTCCTTTGGGATCATTAAGACCAGAAGAAAAACTATCACAAGACACTAAGGCGAATATGTTCTTTACTCTTTCTCCTAATTAATTTTCTCTCCAGGTCCTCTTCTTTTATGGGGGCTCACACCTGACAATATTCAATGGTTATTCCTGGATTTGTATTCAAGAATTATGCTGGTGGTGCTTGGAGGAGCAAACAGGAAACTGGAATTGAACCTGGTTCGCCTTAACAAGGCAAAAACTCTACTGGCTGACCTATCTCTCCGGCACCTGTCCAGGTCCTTCTTGAGAGGAAAGTGGGGAAAAAATAACAGCATTTAAAAATAAAATTGTTTTTCATGAAATTGTTTCCACTTTTGGTATATTCTAGTGAGGATTCTTCTGGGTTACTTACCATTTGTCAAGCGATCAAATAAGAATATGTCAAAATCCCACATCCCCACTTTGGAGAGCATATGCTGAAAAGACAAGCAAAATAAGAGTACAATAAGTCATGTAAGAGACTCAGACATTTATTTTATACATATGGATTAAACAATTAATAAGTTGAAAACAGAATCATACTAATGTCTTTAGCTGTGCTGTCTAATACAATTGGTTTGTGGTAAATCTTAGTCTATTGCTAGTAACAGAGCAAAAGGGATAGGCCCTGAAATCAGCCTGCTAGGTTTCCATGCCAATCTCATCTCTTACTGACTGTAGGATTAAAAATAATTGTACTTGGGACAAATTTTCATGTTCAAAAGTGCTCATGGCTTACTCCTGGTTCTATTTTCAGTTGCCAAATAGTGCTTGGAGACATGGAGTTGGGAATTTAGTTAGGGTTGACCATGTGCAAGGCAAGTGCCTTAAGTTCTGTAATGCATCTCTGGCCCCTAGCTGTGGAATCTTGAGGTTTCTTAACCTTTCTGAACCTCAGTTCCTAATTTTAAAAATGTAGCTAAAATATTATCTCACCAGGATTATAGTGAAGATCAAATAAGATAACAGTGCTTAAACATGGTTAGTACCTAGTAAGCATGCATGCTAGGTATCTGTTAAAATTATATTCCATATCTCTATAAACTTCATTGAGATATTTAAAATCTCTATAAACTAATCTTGAGAGTAGATGCGGTGACTTGTGGTCTTAACTAATAGCACATGTTTCTTAGTAGTACACAACATAATATTACCTAGCATGTACATTAAGATACTGCCCTTGAGTTCTGTTCAAACGGAGACAACTTATTCCCCAAAATTTAAATTCCTTTGGCAGTTTGGACTAGAAGTAACAGGTAAGCTGTTTTTAGACAGCTTTTATATTAAATTCTGTAGTAATAAGCTTTTAAAATATAAGTCTAAAACTAATAAAAATTGTTTAAATGAATTAAAAATGCTAAAAGGCAATGTGTCACATCAACAGTCCAACTGGATTTAAGATGGGTAATTATTGGGTTCATTTCAATGGAGTAGTAACCCATTGAAAATTTAAAGGACTAGGGGTTCGAGTGAAGTACAGTGGAGTAGAATTTGCCTTGCATGCAGCCAACCTGGGTTCAATCCCTGGTATCCATATGGTCCCCTGAGTGCCACCAGGAGTACCACTCCTGAGTGCAGAGCCAGGAGTAACCTGAGCATTGCTGGAAGTGACCCAAAAAGCCCCCCCAAAATTTAAAGGACTATTTAGCTACTCCCTAATTATTAATCTACCAGTTCAAAAATTTCCTTCACTTAGTGTTGTGCAAATGTATTTTACACACTGAAAACAATGAAAATAAGTAGCACGAGGGAGGCATGAATAGATTGCTTATACATCTGCTTGATATCAATTAATCTTTTGCATCATTCCTCTGAGGTGAATGTTCCTTAATTTTGTATCTGGGGAGCAAGCTCAGATCTGCGAAATAACTACCTAGAATCACAGAGCTCTGAGTGACAGGACTATGTCACTAAGTGACAGCTTGGGTGGTCTCAGCAGAGACAGCTACTTGGCCAGTGGCTTGCTGTGAGGGCATTAGGGGATAACGACTCACCCTTGCTTGTCCAAGGTAGTCCTCATCCAGCAGGTGGAGAGGTGCCTGTGGGACAATTCCACGGAGGAGTCTTGAGGCATGGAAGTATCTTTGAAAGCTTAATAGTCTTTTTCACCTTTTCTTGGTGCCAATTTCTCCTGAGTGTGTTGTATCTGTGGAAAGTAATCAATTGAGAAGTTATATATTTTTAAAGCCCATTTTATCCATCATGTAAAAACACTGTGCATTAAAATGGAGAGAAATTTAATATTCTCAATGTTGTCTTAAGTACTGTCTATTTAACTCTCAGCTTGAAATCCTAGAACAAAAATATTATTTCTTGTAGACTGTGTTCATTAAAATGTGGAGATATTTTTGGATGTAATTTTGGAAGACATTAAATATAAAAATCAAAAACTTCACTTCCTTATTAATGATGTTGGTATTCGTAGCTTAGTAAGTGAAATCAACATCTACATTCATTTAAAAGAAATAATTATGCTATTTTCTTTTATATTGAAAAGATTTCAAAATTTAGAACTTGTTCTCCCCTTATATTCTCTCAGGATTGATTGGTCCTTTCAATTGAATTTGAAAATTTAGTACTTGTTCTCCTCTTATATTCTCTCAAGATTGATTGGACCTTTCAATTGAATTTGAAGAATTGAGACTGTATTATCTTAGACATGAGAAACTTGTTTCCTAATGTTGCAATATTATCAGTGGCAAAGGAATCAATGATATCAGCACAAAAAATTATGTAGATCAATCAAGAAATCAGAGCAGGCAATTAATTTCTGATGGAGTACATTATCTCTTATTAGTAACCACAGAATCTAATCCTGTCAATAGATATATTTTAATATTCATGTCACGTATTCCTTTCACAATCTGTAAATATTGTCAGAAACACTCTAAGCAAATTAATTGAATATCAGTCAATGTATGTTTCTTTTTTTTTTTTTTGCTTTTTTGGGTCACACTCGGCGATGCTCAGGGGTTACTCCTGGCTCTGCACTCAGGAATTACTTCCTGACGGTGCTCGGGGACCATATGGGATGCCGGGAATTGAACCCGGGTCGGCACAGGCCGGCCACGCAAGGCAAACGCCCTACCCGCTGGACTATCGCCCGCCCCCCCAGTCAATGTATGTTTCATCTCATCTGAAATTCCATGATTTACAATAGTGCTACATTAGTATAGCGATATGGACCGACATAGTCACTTATGGACCTGGAATCAATGGAATAGTCTGGTAGGAAAACATACAGTTCACATAAAGAAATCTGTTCTCTTTCATGTCTCTTTTTTTTTTTTTTTTTTTTTGCTTTTTGGGTCACACCCGGCAATGCTCAGGGGCTTCTCCTGGCTCTGCACTCAGGAATTACTCCTGGCGATGCTTGGGGGACCATATGAACCCGCCGGCACAAGCCGGCCACGTGCAAGGCAAACGCCCTACCCCCTGGGCTATCGCTCCTGCCCCCTCATGTCTCTTCTTAACTCTTTTCTTCTATGGAATGCAAAATCACAACAGATTTTAGGAGCAGAGAATAATGAACCAGGACCTCCTAGGCAATGTGTCACTCCTCTGTGGCAGGCAGTGACAAAAACATGTTCATTACAGAGGCTCTAGGAGTCAGGCAAGGGCTGAATTCGGGGCAGGGAAAATCTATTGTTCTCAGAAAATGTCACCCAATTCAAACTATTGAAATATATTACTTTAAAAACATATTAACACTGCATTATTAAAAGCAGCTAAGTTTTAGGCATGCATCATTCAACATGAACATATGTATATGCTGCATTTAAACTCACCACAAAAATTTTATACTAAAAATATGAGCCTTAAGCTGTAACCCCCCTGGAACTTCATGATGTGCCTGTCAAGGTGGCAGGTGGGGTGGAGAATGGAGCGTGGGAACATTTAGGGAGGGAGACTGACACTGGTGGAGGGATTGATATTGAAATATTATATGTCTAAAACTCAACTATCAATAACTTTGTAAATCACAGCTCCTTAATTGGTTCTCCTTTAAAAAAGTTTTCTATAAATTTATAGTTATTTTATAATGAAGAGTTTTATTTTTTATTTATTTATTTATTTATTTTTTTAAAAGTGTTTTATTATACCACTGTGAGATATACAATTATAAAGATATACAATTGAAAAGTTCATATTTGGGTTTCGGTCATACAGTGTTCCAGCACCCATCCCTCCACCAGCATCCATTTCCCACCACCAACGTCCCCGGTTCCCTCCCCCCTTCCCCAGTCCTCCTCCATGGCAGGTTCTTTATTTCTTTCCCTTTCTCTCTCTTTCTCTTTTCCTTCCCTTCCAGACTATGGATTACAGAACATACATTAAATACTTGTCATGTGTATCTTTTTGCCTGTATTTAATGCTCAGTTCTAGGTTGCTATTAGTACCCTCGACAATTGTTAGCACACTGTTCCATTTTCTGTCTTACCTAGCCTCTGACTCCCACACGTTTGTAATAATTTCCACCTTTGACAAGACCTCCTGATACAAGGTCATGTTTCACTTGACCTTGGATATTGGTATAATGAAGAGTTTTAGAAGAGAGAATGGGGAGAGGGAAATTAAAGGCTATCACCAGAACTAGAGTCAACTGTGAAGGGCTTTTGCTGCACAGAGAATAAAACAATAAAGAATGAAATAAGGTAAATCAATGAATAAATTATTGCTGTATTATATAGATGAAAAATTTAAAAGAAAATATTTACACAGTAATTTATTCTTTTTTATATTCCATGGGAAAATGTTCTCATCTAAAATCCTCAAATGAAATCTGTGTAGCCAGGAGTATGTCTATATACACATATTTTCATGAGAAGCAAATAAATTATGCACTATGCCACAGACATAATGAATTCAAATTATGGAGTTAAAAAACTATTAAGTTTTTCAAGTGGCACAATACTTTAAACAGATTTATGGCTAAGAGAATGGCACTTTAATGATATACACAAATACATTCTCAGTTGTGGAATGATCATCAAATGCTATTTTAAGATAATAAGCCTATTGTTAAAGTGCAAGATGCTAGATTTTGAAATCATTCTCTCAAACTTCCAGATGGTGTTCCAGGGTCTAGAATCTTCTGCCCTGCCCTTCTTTGGGATTGGCATACAGATCTGGCACTTCTTTCCTGTTTGTGATGACTTATTTGTTTCTTATGCATAGGCCTGTCTTTATCACTAGGTTGCATGGCTTTGGACGCCAGATTCTGGTTAATTTTCATTGAATTTCCACAACATCTTGCAAGTTTTTAGGTACTATAAATACACAAAATGAAGAATTAAATAACTATGTGTGTGTTCTAGTTCTAAATTTCAGACTGTTAAACTTGAAAAGTCACATTGATTTTTTTAAAAAATTGAGGTATTTTTGGAATGAAATAGATAATTCATTGCATAGCTCTTACTCTCTTACTACAAATTCTGCAATTCATGTTTTAGGATCTCTACAGCACTGGGAAGGGTAGTAGAATTGCTCAGTTGGTGATTTTCTTGAAGGTATATTAAGAATTTTGAGATTAAGGGCCAGAGAGATATTTCAGCAGTTAGATGCTTGTCTGGCACATGGTCAGCTGGGTTTCAATTCCTGGCACTGCATATGGGCCCCTGTGCGCTGCTAAGAGTGATCCCTGAGCACAGAGTGAGAAATAGGCCTTGAACACGGCTAGGTATGGCCCAAAAACAAACCAAAAAATTTTTTGTGATTGAAACAACCAATTCTAAAACGAAATTGCTCAAATAATATAAATTTTAAGTAGATTATTTAAAAATAAGAAAGGAAAGAATTTTTATGTAGAAAACAATATTGACAGATTTATAAAACATACAAAACAGACTTCTAGTCTTCTTGACAAGGTGTCAGTCTTCAAAAGACATTAGCACTTATTTAAATGTATTAAACATTTCAGTTCATTTCATGGCAAATCCATAATTCAGTTTAGAAAACTGGTTATAATGATATCAGCTCAATGTTCATCTTTTTACAGTTTAGTATCTCTAAATATATCACCCACATATTTATAAAATTATCCAAAGCTACCAAAAAACTTTTGTAAATAAAATACTGTGTCAGTTCTAATCTTTGAAAAATAATTAGTGGTCAAAAATGATAAAATTTGCCACTTTTCTGTGTACCTATTCATAGATGTTACTCCATCCAGCAGACCAGCCTATCACAGCCTGGATCATCGACACCCACCCTGCAGCAGTTTTTTTTTCAATCCGGCCCAGGTATGCTGATCCAGAGACTCACAGACATGGGGAAGAAATGCTACCAGCTCTCCCTGTGCCCAGCCGCTCAAGAGGCACCCAGGAGGGATGGCGGATTCTAGCCCTGGCCCGCCACCCCAGCAGAGCCTTGCAACAAGTCAGATGACCCCCTACCCCCACTCCATGAGGGCCGCCATTTTCCACATTCGACCTCCCTCTCGTCAGAACTCCACCCTGCAGAAGAACCTATCACAGGTCGGCTCGCACAGCTGCTTGCGGCCGCGTGCTTCATCAATAAATGCTGTATTTAGAGGTGACTACAAGAGTATATCACCCGCACGGCAAGCCTGGCAAGCTGCCCGTGTCGCATTTGATATGCCAAATACCAGTAACACTATGTTAGGTCATTCCGATGACCTAATATAATGGTTTGAGGCTCTTTATGTTCTTGGAGTGAGCAGATGCTCTTGGGCTCTATTAGCATGAGACAGGACATATGGAGATGTTACTGGAGCCCGCTCAAGCAAATTGATGATGAACAGGAAGATAGTGATAGTGATTCATAGATGTTACAAAATAATGGTAGAATCAATTTTGACAGCAAAAAGTTGTTTGGGTATGTAACATTAGCAAATGTAAAATCTGTTCTCACATGGATGGACTATTTTTTTCCTCTGTGTGTGTGTGTGTGTGTGTGTGTGTGTGTGTGTGTGTGCATGCACACGCTGGGGGTTACAGCCAGTGGTGCTCAGGGGTAATTCTCAGTTCAGTGTTTGGGAGATACTCCTGGTGGAGCTCTGAGAACCATGCAGTGCTGGGGATCAATTCAGTCTTCCAACATGTAAAGCTAGCACTCCAATCCATCTACACTATTTCTCTAACCTTATATTTTATGACAGTCATTATAATTAACTTGAAATTCTGAGCAATTGGACTGAGATAAAATATAAATTGAATTCCTTAACATATAATCCATTTTCTAGGCTTAGTCTTGAATGCAAAAGAAAGAAAATAAATTGAAGCGTATTTTTTATTTTTTTTTCAAAAAAATTTGATTATTGAGCACAGTACATAAAGTTATTAGGTCTCAGTCCCCTCCCCACACGATTAGGATTCCCAACCAGGCCCTTCCTCCCACCCACCTCTAGGTGTCCCCTCTCTCTCTCTCCTCTCTCTCTCCAGGATCTGTACAATACAGACACTAAAGGTTATTTCCTGATCTTTCAACACCAGAGGCCGCAACTTCCCTTCTCTACTTACCAACCTTGGACCCCCACACGCACAAATGACAACCCCTGCCCGTGCGGTACACTTTCTCACCCCACGTCCAACCCCGACCGCCCACCCTGGCTCCCCCCGCCCTAATCATCATTCTATATCGCCCTCCTTCTGACTCCCTTCACTCAACAGAACAAATTCTTCCTAACTCCACCCTCACTTTTGGGGCACACCAGAGGTCCCCCCGGCTTCCCCCACTTCAATCATTCACCCTCACCATCCCACACCCACACCCCCACACCACACACACTCTACTCTTTCTACTACCCACACCCATCTGGAAAGCAAGTTATTGATATCAGAAAGGAAGCAAAAGTTATACACAACATAATGCCAACAATAGAAATGCTAGAAAAATCAGAATTAATCTTAAAAAAATAAAAAGTACATGAAAACAAAAAATTGAAGCACATCATCACCTTAAAATTTAGCGTGCAATTGGGAACTTAGCTTGAGTTAAAGGGAGCTAAGAAGTTATTTTAAGGTCTTCAAAATCATGTCTTGAATAGAGATGTATTGAAGCCCCACGTCATTAGCTCCTCTGTGCACAACAAATACTCACGACTTTTTGACGGCTGTCACTAGAAGAAGAGCTTTACCTCAATACTGCTATGGAGTGGGAGGAGGAGAAGGAAGAGGATAATCTTTAAGACAGGATAAATTGTTTCTCTAGTTCTATTATTTAACGTTTATTTCTTCCTCAATTGCCATTTCTCTTTTTATGTTCTTGACAGTGAAGAGAAAACCATGGCTGATATGAGTCATGCAATAAAACGACTTTCTTTCCTTCTTGGTTTCAGCCCCACCTGTGTACAAGGGTTAGGAGAGGTGCTCTGAGTTTTCCAGAGGGTCAACCCTGGTTCTCTTCAGCCATATACTTCCCTCCTTTTTTGGGGGTTGGAAACTGCTTTTTTTGAGCAATTTTACCTACAATTATACTCATTTCAATTCATGAATTAAGCATCTTTAACTTCCAGAGCTTAGGAATGATTGAAAAAAAGCTTTTATTTTTTTGTAAGGAGAGAAGTTTTTAAAAAATAAGCACTTAAGATTTCTCTGAACCATAGAGTTTTTTTTTAAATCCCAGTTTGAATGAAATTTAAATGAATTAGGAAGAGGCAGGTCAAGTTTCTTCAGTTCTAAAGAAGGTATGGTGCCAGGCACAGTGTGGTTTTATTGAACCCTCCACTCCTTGGAGTTTGAAATGTTTAGCAAGTCCAGAGTTTTGAGGGCAATGGTTTGTGGTGAGCAAATTGAGGTGACCAAACTTTCAGTTGATTCTAAGTCTCTAGAGGCTAGAAAGTGCTGTATTAACTCTCTAGTCCTCAGCATAGATTTAAAGTAAGTGTGGGCTTTATCTGGGGGCACTTATTTGGATTGTTCTAATTCAGTTACAGAATTCCATACGTATGTTGTCATGTACATCTGCTCTTTGCTTTCACTCTGCTACTTCTTCCCTCCCTCAACCCAGGCTATTACATTAACCCTCTGACTGCCTCTACTTGTAGCTGCTCCAGGCTTTCCTACCCCTCACCGGCAGATTTATTCTTCAGGCAGCACTTGACTCCTACAATGTCAGCCCCTCTTCCAAACTATTCAATGCTCCTCCATGTCAACTTAATTAAGTTTATATCGTTTTTTCCGTATTCCTTCATCACAAAGTTCCACAATATTATGCCAACTTATTTTCTATTTTGATCACCCACCAATCCCCCTAAGACAAATAAGTTTCTATTCTTCCTTGTTGTCCCCTCCCTCTGCTGCCCACTCCCAAAGTCCCCAAGTGACTGATTGTCACATTCTTTGAATTGAAAATATTCATCTTTCAGACACCATCTACTCCTCAAAAGCTTATCGCCAATATTTCCTCCTCAGTCTTCTAGTTGGTTGTAATAAGATCATTCTGTGAGCCCTCTTAATGCTTTGTGGTCTATGTTGTAACTGGCTGTCTTAATTCTCCCCATGCAGCAGATGTTGCTCAAGTTTGGAAGCCCTGGTCAGGGTAGGACAACCATGTATTATATAATAACGTGCTGGCTTAAGTTTGTTACCAAACAAAGAAATGAAAGGATGAGGGCTTATTGACTAAGATGGAAACTTTTGATTTCCTAACACATTACCTTGCTACTAACTGTTCCTATCATGAACAGAAAGAACTATTCTAATTATGAAATGTCCATTTGTCTAACATAGTTTTTGCCTGGAGTGATTCAGGTGGATGGCAAAAAACTAGGATGCACTGGGGGTGGTTTCTCCTTGTTCACTTAAAGAAGGTAGATTTCAGGCAGGGAGAGAGTTAAGAGCTTAGAGCACTTGTTAAGGATGTGCTCCATTGGGTTTAGTCTCAGCACCACGTGGTTCTCCAAGCAAAACTGAACTGTCAACTTGATTGTCCAAGAATTGCCAATGTGGCTCCTGGACTTCCATAACACTACTTGGGAGATGTCCTGCCACCGGCCCTCCTTGTCAGTCTTGCATAAAAATAAAATAAAAAAAGTAGATTACTAGGGCTAGTTCTCAATGATTCTTTTCTACAAAGAGGAAGGTTTTAAAGTATGTTTGGCAATCTCTGCTCTAACACACCCTACAGGGATGTGTCCCTTGGCAACGGGCCTTGAAATTCTATAACTTTTTCTCATTCTATCACTTTTATCATTTTTTTTTTGAGGGAGGGTTTGAAAAATGATTTTTAAGTGCACCTTTTGAATGATGGAAGATTAGTAGAGATCTGTGTAGAAATTCATATGTCAAAAAATATCCAGGAAAGAAAATTTATGCTCTACTTCTCTTTGATAAGAAAGTGTATTGTAAGCAAATTCATTTTGCTTTATAGGTTACAAGGGCTACTTGAATGAATCCTGAGTGAATCCTGTGATTTAATGGGTTGAGTCAAGTGGGAATTATTGAGATACAGTTGGAGTAAAACTCTTTAAATGTAAATATCCACTGTAGTCCACGTGGGAACTGAATGCCTACCTGAACACTGGAATCTATCTCTATGGCTCAGAATTTTGTATGGGTTCTAGTGGCACCTTCAGTGTAATCACATCTATAGATTTTGGAGTAGGAAACTTAAAGAATAAGCCCTCACTACGACATAGTCATTAACAGACAAAGGAAAGTATGTATTTTCACTTTGAGCTACATTAGAGAAAAGAAACTATACTTTTTTTGGGGGATGAATCATACCTGGCAGTGCTCACGGCTTACTTCTGGCTGTGTTCAGTGATCACTCTGCTAGTGGATTGATCCTGGTGGGATGTGTGCAAGGCCTTAATCTCTATCTTACCTATCTGGCCCTTAAGATAGTGATCTAAGTGTCTAGCTTATGTACCTAACCTAGAACAAATAGCTTTGCCTTATTACTCTATTAATTCCATCCTAAGTGAGAACAGGACTTGGGACAAATTATGATGGATCTAAGAAATACTGAGTACATACCACATAACTAATACTCATTATTCCATTTTATTTTTAATAGAAGTGAGTACTGTGAAGATAGTGATAAGAGGCACATTTGACATAAGGAGTAGGTATTGGAAAGATCGAGTAATTTGCTCAAGTCACTAAACAGATTAGTAGAGGAGCAAGGGCTAGAACCCAGGTCAACATGCTCTTGAAGAGAATTCTATTTATTACGGTCTGTTCTTTCCAGTACAATAAAAAGCACCTATTTCCATTTAGCTGCAGTGATATGCCAAAAAACAGTAACAATTATAGACCACATTTCCATGACCTGAAGGAATGGTTTGAGGCTCTTCATGTTCCTGGAGTGAGCAGTTGCCCTTGGGCTACACTAGCACATGCCAGAATGTATGGAGATGTTACTGGTGCCTGCTCGAACAAATTGATGAACAACGGGAAGACAAGTGATACAAGTGACATCAATATCTAGGGAATTTCAATTTCCCTTCTTTAATAAAGTACACTAAGACAAAAATAATACAAGGAAATGTAAATATAATTCAGGCAAAGTCAATGCAACATAAATAAAAGTATAAATCAGCAAAGACATAAGGCCCGGCCAGGGATATAGTGTGATTCCTGGTGCTAGATGGCTGCCCAAGCACTTTGGGGGAGTAGCCCTCACAACAATAAGACAGTAAGTCAACAAAGATTTAAAATTTGAAGTATAAAATTATTGTCATAGAATACAAATGCAGTGGTACTGTTAATATTGAAAGGCAACTTGTACAATAACTAGAAAAAACAGAGAGAAGGAATTTCATAGTAAAATTGGGAAGTGATTCTATGCATGTAACTTTCTTGCTTCTTTCATTAAATGTATAAATGGAATATTAGGAGGCGAATAATAAATTGCGATTTGGAGACAACTGCTGGACTAGAGCCATTACCGACTGGATCCCACAGGATGTCAAAAGATCACGTGGCCGCCCACCTACAAGATGGTCAGACTTCCTTGTCAAGACTCTGAAGGAACTATTTGAGGCTCTTCATATTCCTGAATCAACCAAATGCCATTGGGCTGCATTGGCACGTGATAGGGTCCAATGGAAATGTTATTGGCGCCCGCTCGAGCAAATCGATGAATAACGGGATTCAAGTGATCAAGTGATCAAGTGAATAATAAATCATTTGTGGGTTTTAAAGTAGAAGCACATGACATCAAAACCATGAATGTCAACACTATTGTAAGCATGTTACTTAAACTATGATAATAAAAATAAAATTGGAAACACATGTATTGCTGACATTGGCTTAATGTGATTTTGTTATTATGCTATTACACAAAGAAATCCAGTACCTCACGCTTTGGAAAAGACAAACAGTTTTGTTGTGTACATAGAGTGGAGCAGCAGATTCTGCGGAAGGGAAAGAGTGGGAGGTATTTGGGCAAACAGGCTGCTCAAAAATAAAACTGTGACAGGATGTACACAGGACTCCTATTTAACTATTTGGAGCCAAGACTTAATGTCACCTAAAACTTTGCCTGAAGGAAGATTTATTTGTGAGACACACTTCAAGAGCACATTCTTACTCATCTAACATGACCATTTGACATTCTCCCTCTTCTTTCCTTTCCTTTAGAAATCTTTTTGTGTATCTGCAGGGCTAGCCACAATGTGTAAAATAAGACGGAGAGAGATGCAGAGACAGGGAGAGATAGAGAGAGAAAGAGAGGAAACTGGGGTACCTGCTATTAAGGCGGCCTTGGGGGCGGGAGGGGGAGGGGTACATTGGTGGTGGAAATGGGGCACTGGTGGAGGGATGGGTGCTGGAATACTGTATTACCAAGAACCAATTATGAACACTTTTGTAATTGTATGTTTCACGGTGGTATAATAAAAAATTAAAAAAAATCTTTTTGTGGGGGATGAGAGAGGAGGAGCCTTTACAATATTAATATACAATCAGGTATAGTTATATAATCAATACATAATATTAGCTGTTAGCTGCCAAAGAACAAAAATGAAGTCCTTTTTGTTATCCTTTTGCCACGAATTAGCTATTTGCCCATTGTGAGTATTTCTTGCATTTAGATATAATAAATGTGAGAGACAAATATGACAAATATTCACTGAGCTTCTACTCTGCAAAGTATAATGATCCTGGCTACAACCTATATGACTTCCTGGAGCAGAAAGAGAGAGAGAGAGAAAGTAAGAAAATGCTTGAATATACAGAATTTATAGGGATAGCATTTCTGCCCCAAACTCCCCAGAGAAAGGAGACAGAATAGAGTCTATCACTTTTACTACTTTGTTTTCTAAGAAGTAGTTAGTATAAAAACACTTAAAAAATTCCTGGACATGGTCAAATAGAATGGATGACCAAGAACAAGATTCTTGATCTGGTGGGTTCCATTCTTAAGTGAGAGATGATTCACTTTGCTGCTCAGTCTTCATGGAATCAGAAGCCTGTTCTTCCACAGGGTAGAGTCCTGGTGGATTAAGGGTTGAGACAGGGTGGAGAGGATGAAAGGACAGAGTGGGAGAAGAAAGGGATAGAAAGGGAGATGGAAGAGAAGGGGGATATTAGCACCCATTAGAGGCTGTCTCTGTAACAGTAAAACCAATTTAAGAAGCAACTTATCAGTAGAAAACTTCTTTTGTTTCTTTCCTTTTTTCTGTACTACCCTCTTAATCTCACCTGGGTTTGAGATTATTAACAATGAGATTATTTTCATTCTGGCAATGCATGCGTCCTGTATGCTATTTCAGGTAGATGAAGGTTAAAAAAAATTAAAAATAGGAATCAGTGAGGAAATACTGTCAATAAGAAATGTGTTTATATTCTTATGATTATCTTGATCATTTGATCACTTGACACCCTGTTACTCATCGATCTGCTCGAGCGGGTGCCAGTAACATTTCCATTTGGCCCTATCACACGCCAATGTAGCCCAATGGCATCAGTTGCTCCAGGAATACGAAGAGCCTCAAACCATTCGCTCAGGGTCTTAACGAAGAAGTCTGACCATCTTGTAGATGGGCGGCCACGTGATCTTTGACAACCCATGGGATCCAGTCAGTAACGACTCTAGTCCAGCGGTCGGCTCCAAATCGCATTACATGTCCAGCCCATCTGATTTTCGACCCTTAAAAAACAAGACAGCGTCCCTTACTCTGGATCGTTGGACGGAGATCAGAACTCCGATTCCTTCTCTCACTTGAGTGAGGCGTGATATTCCAAGCATAGCTCTTTCAATTCCTCTTTGGGAGACCCGAATAACGTTTTCATCTTGCTTTCATAGGGCCCAGGTCTCTGAGGCATATGTTAATGCAGGGAGAACGGTGGAGCCGAAGAGTTGAGCCAGGCAAGGTACCGAGAGTATCCCGCCTGCACGGCAGAGCCTGGCAAGGTGTCCAATGCGTATTTGATATGCCAAAACCAGTAAAAACAATGGATCTCATCCCTCATTCTTAAGATTATACAAATAAAAAAATCTAAAAACAAGCTTATTGAAAACTGTATTGAAAAATTAAAAAATAGGATTATGCACATAACCTGTTAAAGTCATAGATATCTGTTCAAGTAAAAGTTGGGGAACTGCAAAGAGCAAGGATGGAAAGTGGGGTAAAGAATGAAGTGTTTGCATTGTGGCTTCTCTTGTTCCAGCTCATGAGCATTAGGAAACATTGAATGAAGTTTTTAATTGCTGCATATTAAAGACATGGTAGAGAGGAAGGGGAGGTAGAGACTGATAGCTATGAAACCATCTGAGATTGGGACTAACAAAATGACCACAGAGATAGTCTCAAGATCACATCTGTCCCTTTGCCTTTCTTTACTTCTCCAAACACTGACAAAGTTTTCTTTGATCCAGATACAACACTATGCTGGTGGGTGCAAGCATTTTGATCTCTTCCTATCAAAAGAAGAGATACTTTTTATTTCTCTACAGCAGTGTGTGTGTGTGTGTGTGTGTGTGTGTGTGTGTGTTGAGGGAGACATGAGTTGGAATCTGCACTCTCCAGATGCTTTTACAGAAGTTAGGTAGTGTGTTGGGATAATTAAACAAGATCCTTGTGGACATGACTCTTTGGGAGCTGTCATAGTGCCCTGCTATGCTCCATTTAAGTGACCATGTTTACTACAATCCTTTGCTCTACTTGGATTCTCAGCCAGTGGAACTATGTAGGCAGAGCTTATATGCTGTGATGAGTTGGAATATAAAGGGTAATTCTAAGGAATGAGGTCTTAGCTTATTATGAGATCATGGCCTCAACTCTTGGTTCCTTTAACTTATCAGTCTTTTGAGTAAAATAATTGAAGTTGACCCACACAGTTCACTCTCTAAATTATTTTTGTTTGGTTTTGTTGGGAAAGGGGCACACCTAATGGTGCTCAGAAGCTTAATCTTGGCTCTCTGTTCCATGATCACTTCTGGTGATGGCCAAGAGACCATATACAATCAAAATGGGATTGTAATGGGATCATTACAATGGGATTGTAATGGGATTGTAATGGCCCCAGGGATCAAAATGGGGCCAGCTGTGTGCATGGAAAGCACCCTGACATCTGCACCATCTCTCCAGTTCCACACTGTATACACTCAATATAGGTTAGTGTCATGTGTACAGAGAGCCCTAGCCCAGGAAACAGTCCGTAACCAAGGACTACTTTAGTGTGGCAGGCTACCCGTGGCGTATTTGTTATGCCAAATACCAGTAACAATTATAGACCTCATTCCCACGACCTGAAGGAATGGTTTGAGGCTCTTTATGTTCCTGGAGTGAGCAGATGCCCTTGGGCTACACTAGCATGTGACAGGACATAAGGAGATGCAACTGGTGCCTGCTTGAGCAAATCAATGATGAATGGGAAGATAAGTGAAGTGATAAGTGAAGTTCAAAATTAGGGTTGGCAATATTAGACAGATAAATTCTGATGAAAGTAGATAGAACAATCAATTTATAGCTTGGGGTTCTATGTCAGAAGGAAAATTATGGAGGAGGTTAATATTGGCTTAAGCTAGCAGGGTGGTGAAGGGAACAAAAAAGGAGAGAGAAAGTGGATGGCTGAAAAATCAATGGTATGGTTGGTGGTCAATGCTGGTGGTCAGTGTTCTCATAGCAGCCCCTTCCCAAATTAATAGTCTGTCAAACAGTTCCATATGCATGCAGTCTTGTTCCCCTTGCTTGTATTTCTAACCTACTACTAGTATCTTCAGGGCAAGAGATCTGCATCATGTACCTTTCAATTCCCAGTATTTAGATCATGGATGAGTAAAAACAGGTATAAAAGTCAAACAAAAAATATCACTCAGTAATTTTGCTCAGGGGTCTTGCAACAACATCATTGAATTAAAAAAATATTATATAAGCAGAGGAGCAGAGCAACAAAAAGTTAAGGAACTTAGTTTAAAAATAAAAAGCATAACAAACAGCATAGGCATAGAGTTCCTATACCTCTCATGAACTGACGCTTTTTTTGTCACATGTAATATAATTAAATGAATATCAGGTCTATCTTGAGCTAGAACTAGTCCTTTAACCTTTCCATCTTTGCAAAGAAAGCTCTATTAGCTATTTTCAATGACCAGTTT
Organism: Cryptotis parvus; assembly: GCA_021461705.1. NCBI lineage: Eukaryota > Metazoa > Chordata > Mammalia > Eulipotyphla > Soricidae > Cryptotis > Cryptotis parvus. Next base: position 44,308 of record JAJIBD010024039.1, read on the forward strand.
TCTGATGAGAATCAAGAGGATGGATGTCAAATCATCACTTTGGTAACTTGTATAGAACAAGTGTATGTGCTAATCCAGCTTTCCAAATAAATGGAAATCAATCTCTCTCAAAATGTCAGGTACTAATTCTTGGTTAAAAGGAAATCTATTGAGCTTCTTCAGTGTCCTAGAGAATATCCCTCACACTAATGACAAGTCACAGTTTGTCCTCTTGATGACCTGGTAGGGTTGACAGATTTCACACTAAGAGTGAGGAGTGAGGAGTATGCTATTTGGAGACTCTCCAGAGCTATTCTTCAAAGTGTCAGAAGGATCACAACAGGGCGTAAAGTTCAGAAGTTCAGTAAAGTTTAAGATCCTTCATCCTGGAAAGGTTTCATTAACTTCACGCCCCCCCGCACCTCTTTACTGTACAATCCCAGTGAATGCTGCAGATGCAAATTTCTCAGCATAACTTGGTCAAAATCCACCCAAAATTATGCCAAGAATCTGCTTTTAAAGCTGTGTTGTCAAAACATGTAGCCTTGCGAGGCTTAGATAATTCAAAAAGTATCTTATTTTCAGTAAGCATATATCTAGTTATATTGAATTTCAGATTCTTTCAGAAGCTCCAACTCATATATTTTTTTCTCAAAAGCAACTGAAATTTTTAAAATTTACTTTATTCTATGTTTCTAATTCTTGAATGGCTTTAAAATATGAAGCATACTTTCTTTTTTAAAGTATTTTATTATATGACCATGAGATATACAATCACAAAGATGCTCATGTCTGGGTCTTGGTCATACAGTGTTCCAGCACCCATCCCTCCACCAGTGCCCATTTCCCACCACCAATGTCCGCAATTCCTCCCCCATCCCCCAGCCCGCCTCTATGGGAGGTTCTTTATCTCTTCTCTCTCTCTCTCTCTCTCCTCTCTCTCTCTCTCTCTCTCTCTCTTTCTCACACTCTCTTTCTCTCTCTCTTCCTATTACACATTGTGGCTTGCAATACATACATTTAGAGGTTATCATGTGTATCTTTTTGCCTATAAAATACTGAAGCATTCTTAAAGAATTGATATTCTTTGCCAAATTTAAGGTGAGAGAAAGTTTGCAATCAAACAATACAAATCTTAAATAATAAAACTTCTCTAATAATGACAAAGTAGTATATTACTATAATTGATAAGTCTGAGACTTAATCTTTTTATATTTATGAGAATTTAAAACTAGGGCCAAGAGATGGCTCACTGATTACAGTGCTTGCACTGTAAGCATAAGACAGTGAGTTTGATCCTTGGTGCTATCAGTATACTCTGTGCATAGTCATAGAAGCACTATTTTTGTAAGCACTGTTTGTGATCTCTAGTGCCCTAAATGATTTCTGGCCATACTATAGCCAGATGTATGTAAGCATCCTCTGTAACTAAAGGGTGCGATTCCTGGTAAGCATTTCTAAAACATATCTGGGCACCTTGGTCAGAAGTGCAATCTCCTCCTGAACATATATGGAAACATTGCCACTACAGGAGCATGACCCCTGGCAAGCAGCGTGGCTGAGAATGTGAGTACCACAAATTGATATGTGACACCTGGGTATCAAAACATATCAACAGGAGAAGGAAACAGGAAGAGGTTGGAAAAGAAATCTAATACCCCCAAATTATCACTGATGAATTAAACGTACAAAATGAACTACTAACTACATTAGTTATATACGGAAAGTCTAAGAAATAGATAATCCTCAGGTGACCACTGGGTACATGAAATCAGTAGGGAGGCATTGGGAAATATTGGGGGGCACTTCTGTTTGTCACATGATGAAAAGGGCCAAAGAGAACGTAATGGAGGGGAGCCATAGACACTGATGTCTTGAAGTAATGGAGGACAGTCTCATACCTCAAAAAATGGTGCATCGCATTCAGCTTTACATGGCTCATTCATCGAGGTAAAAATCTATGTATAATGATCTTAAGCCTAAAAAATTTTTCTTTGCCTGCATTACACATAAGTACAATTTATTCTTTCCATTGTCTCAATATTCACTTTTCAGAAATGCAGCTGCTGAGTAAAGGGAGGAAGGCAATATTGACAGAGAGAGCAATTGGTTGGGACTTGACCAGAAATTGTTCTCCATCTTAGGAAACCACAGTGGTGAGACTCCTGGGATATCTGATCATGTTACTCATGATCACTCTGTATGAGGAGCTGCCACAGGCACAGCAATGTGCAAGTAGTGCTGCTATCTGACTATATCATTACACCTCCTAGGTGGAGATACCCAGCATGCATACATTGAAAATACAGGAAGTGAAAGATTGCTTTTTTTGTGTTTCTGCTTTACAAAACAGCTAGGGTCTATAATCCTTTTTTGTTGAAATTTATGCTAATGAGTAGGCTTTGTATTTCCTTTCACAATAGTGAGGAAGTCACTGTGATGCATAGGAGGGATTGGATCTAAGGGAGCGGGACCATTCCTCTAGGGAAAAACATAGTAACGGTGGTTAAGTTACAGACTTCTTTCTATCTGTGCAATGGAGAGATGAGCTTTTTCTGAGTTTCATAGCTCCAAGCAGGAACCAAAGTTGGAGCATTCCCAAATTCCATCATCCACATTATTTTGTAATATTTTAAAATACATATGTCTAAACCACATATGTCTTTTTTTTTTTTTTTTTTTTGCTTTTTTGGGCCACACCCGGCAATGCTCAGGGGTTACTCCTGGCTCTGCACTCAGGGAATCACCCCTGGCGGTGCTCAGGGGACCATATGGGATGCCGGGATCAAACCCGGGCCGGCACAGGCCGGCGGGCGTGCAAGGCAAATGCCCTACCCGCTGGGCTATCGCTCCGGCCCCATATGTCTTATTTTTAAACCAAATAAGTTCACTGTTACTTAAATATGTTTTACATTAATTTGGTACAGATAAAAAGCAGATTTGATATGCAATCATGTTTTTCATAATACGTATTTTAAAGTTATAATGGTGAAAGTAAAAGAGACTGTTTACTAATGGTAAGATCTTTTTATTTTTTACTTATTAAATTTTTAGTGTTTGGGGTGGCACCCATGCTCAGGGGTTACTTTTGTCTCTGCATTCAGGATTATTCCTGGCAGTGGTGCTTCAGGGACCTTTAGGAAGGGGTGGGGCAAACCTAGGTTGGTCCTGTGCAAAGCAAGTGCCTGGTCTTCTGTACTATCTCTGCAGCCCAATCTCATCCTCTTAAACACTTTGGTAAGCGTATTGCACTTGCAGAAACAGTGCTATCTGGATATATATTATAGAAGATCATAGACTTGAAACATATCTTCAAGGTAAAGAATGATCCAGCCATATGCTTTCATTGTTGTTGTTGTTTCTTAGAAAGAATATATTCTTCTTTTGCCAGATACTGCTTTTCAAATCTTAATGCTTGACTATAATAATTTATAGTGTTATATATAAAACATAATACTGATAGCACATAATATTGACAATCTTTATGAAAATATGCTTTACTGAATTCTTAAAAAAAATTTTGAAACACAATAAAGTCTCCAATTATTGTTGCATGCATGTTATGGACAATCTTGTATTAGTAAATATAGGGTACATTAGTCATAACAGGAAGTCATTTTGAATAAATATCTTATTTTATGTTTTTAAAAAATTCAACAAATATTTATGCAAAGCATTATTCTAGGCACTAGGCTATAAAAGTGAATAAATAAAGCTCTTTTTTTTCTTGAGGAGTTTATTTTTAATTAACATGAGAATAAAATTAAGGATGATTTCTATTAGCTCAAGAAAGAAAGCACTGAGGAGACAGCATCTCTTCTCATTCGGCATTAATTTTACTTAGTAAAGTGATTTTAACATTCATTTTTGTTAAATTTTGCACACATTTGTTGGGCCCAATTTAAATCCACATTTTAAGGATTAAATGTATTAAGCATTTCTTAATACTTTGGTTAAGAGTTCTGTCTTTCATATGTAATTTAAATCAAACCACTTAAGTCCTAAGATCACCTTGAGTGTCCCTTCCTTATTATTCATGCAGTTAATATCATTGGTAAACTATCCAGAAGTCTCCTAATTATCATTGAAAGCAGTATATATTCCTTCTTTTAATCCTCTCTATTTAAGACTTAAAAAATACCAAAGGGTGATTTAAGGTGGTGAGAGCTGTTAAATAGAGAGTTCAAAAATACTCTAAAAAAAGAACATTCCTGTCATAAGACTATGGTGACACGTCTTATTATTAATTTTCACATACTGGATGTTTCTTACCCAGCTATTAAAGTTAGATAAAATTCATCCATTATATTATTTTGGTAGTCAATCCAAAGAGCTAAAATAAAAACCTACTTCTTTGATTATTTTCAAAATCTCAGGTGGCACCACTGGCCTTTGTAGGCTCAGCAGATGGAAAATTTAAAAGTTAGAAAGCTAAATACAAAGAGTGTCTTGAAGTTCCATTTAAATAAAGCTGTTTAAAATAATTAACTCTGAGGCTTTTAACGTTCTGAGAAGTCATGAGTCACTGAAGAAAAACCAAGTTAGTATCCAACTAGCTTTTGTGTTGGAGTTTTGGTTGTATTATAATTCTTTCAAAACATTCTACCCTTGTTTGTCAATTTCCAATTATGAGAATATTCTAGCTAGTAACACTAACTAGAACATGCTTGTCTTTCAATATATTAATAAACCCTAATCTTTTAACAATAAACCCTAACATTTTATTCTGAGTTGTTATAATCCACTTTTCTATGAAGGTGATGTTTAAATGAGTATTAAGATAGTTTGGCATTATATTTAAGAATAATATTGGCATTTTGGGAATCAGCTATTGCCCTTGAAGAATAACTATTGGCCAGTTAATGAAAAGGAAAAAGGTGACAGGAAAAATACTCTCAGGGAAGAGGTTATTTAAAAAGGAGGGATTTTGTTTGATTCTTTTCCAACATTGCAATTGAGTGCTTACATTAGTGAATGGCACATTGTTGGTGCTCAGCAAATATCTATTAAATGGCTAAATGAATGAGTCTATTCCAGCAGCCAAAGTGCATCTGGAGGCTGGCCAAAACTGTACTGTCAGCTGTGAGTGAGGTAGAGTTTTCTAGCAGATGATCATAGAGAATGACCCATAAGAGCCCATTAGGGGCCTTTAATGTGACCATATCCCATACAGTTATGTGGATCTCTGAATCCTATGACTCTTTTACTAGTGCCAACTAAGGATAATAATAATAATTAGCAAAAGCAATCACATTTTCTGAAGTACAAATAAGGTTATTCATATGCCAAGTACACAGAACACTTTTAATAAATATTAACCAATTTTATAATTGAATATAGACCGCTGGACTAGAGCTGTTACCGACTGGATCCCATGGGATGTCAAAAGATCATGTGGCCGCCCACCCACAAGATGGTCAGACTTCCTTGTAAAGACCCTGAAGGTATGGTTTGAGGCTCTTCATATTTCTGAATCAACCAGATGCCATTGGGCTACATTGGCACGTGATAGGGTCCAATGGAAATGTTACTGGCGCCCGCTCAAGCAAATCGATGAATAATGGGATTCAAGTGATCGAGTGATAGATCCTATATTCATACTCTGGAGATTATGTGCTTTGTATGTAACAAATCAGAAATAAAATTGAATGAGAGGGCCAGTAGATGCTATTCTTTTAAAATAAATTCTTGATTTTAGGAATAAAAAGTTGAGCAAAGAGTGCTGAGTGGTAGAGAATCTGGAAAGATCTTTGTAATTTAGCTTCGTATAAGAAACAACTACTCGGGCTGGAGAAATAGTACAGCAGGTAGGGATAGGACATTTGCCTTTCGTACTGTTGACCTGGGCTCAATTCCTGGCACCACATATAATGCTAGAAAATGATATTCTTCAACCCCTGGTGTTTCTTTCGAATACAGTTTAACAGAGCTCTACCCACTTAATGTAGCTCATGCAGATGTTCATTCACAATGGTGTACTCCTGACTTCTGCAATGAAATTATGTAATGTTATGCTAGCAAAATTACAATCAATCAACAAATGGAGGATCAAGACATCCACCTATAAAAGTTCAATCATTAGTGAGGGACCTTGTAAAGGGACTGGTATTTGGGCAGTGTCCAAAACATTCTCTAATGGAAAGAATATCTGGGCACATCTCAGTTCATTTGGTGTGTTATTGATCCATGTACCAGTGTCTCTTAAAGTAATTCTTGTACTTTATGTTTTAAATTTTTAATTTTTTAAACATATACAGAAATGCACAGGGCTTACTCCTGGCATTGTGCTTAGGGATCACTCTTGGTGGGGTTTGGAGAACCACATGGATGCAGGGACTGAACCCAGGTCTGTCACTTGGGTGGCAAGAGCTCTACCCACTGTTATTTCTCTCCAAAACCCATTTTTTTTGTACTTTATCTTCTAGAGTTTATAGCTGGTTTCTCAGAAACATAAATTTTTAATCTAATAAATATTTACATGCTTTAAGAAGGGGGGGGGTTTGTGGTCTTCCAAGGAGATTTTTTGGATAGATTTTTATTTTTTAAAAAATTTTTTATCATACCACCGTGAAACATACAATTACAAAGGTGTTCATAATTGGTTCTTGGTAATACAGTATACCAGCACCCATCCCTCCAACCAGTGCCCCATTTCCACCACCAGTGTACCCCACCCCCTCCCGCCCACCCCAGGCTGCCTTAATAGCAGGTACCCCAGTTTATTCTCTCTTTCTCTCTCTGTCTCTCTCTCTGTCTCTGCATCTCTCTCCCTCTTATTTTATACATTGTGGCTAGCCCTGCAGATATTTAGAGTTTATCACTTAAGTCTCTTTGTGTATATTCAATGGTGAGTTTTAATCTGCCATTACCATTTCCCACATTTAGTAAAACACTGGTATCTATTTATGTTTTTGGATAGATTTTTAATTTTTCTTAAAAACCAAGAATCATATGCAAAATAGAAAACAAAGTGAACATTGAAAGGCATACAAAAAAGAAAAATAAAATAATGAGTAGTGGATATAGGGGTTTACCTTATCATGTGGCAAGGATTTTCAAAGAATTGTGAGTAATATGGCCTATATGTGGTATTTAGAGTAACTGGATGAGGAAATGCAATGGTTTTAAGGGGAATGCCTAGGGAAATAAAGAAGAAAAAAAAAGAAATAACAATTAAGGGGAAGGCAGGGAAGAGAAGATGAGAAGCAACAGAGCAGGAGTTGAGAAGACTTAGGAACACCAGTTATGTTAAGGAGTGATAAAACTAAATATTCAAACCACAGAGTTAACAACACTGAAATCACAAGAACCAAACTTTAATAACCAAATTAAAAGATGCCTGCCATGATGATAGTCTGGGACTGGGATAGGGGTTGTGGGGTTGGGTGGTGAGGGATAGGAGAGGGAACCTGGGAACAGTGGTGGAGGGATTGGTGATGGAATATTGCGTGTCAAAAACCCAACGATGAATAACCAACAGTACTTTCATAAAAAAAATTTGGGAAGAAAGGGAGACACAAGCAAAAATAGAATTGTAGATGAGAGAGATGGGGCTCATTGGTCTTGCTAAATATACTATTGTACTTGACTAATATCTTGGCAATGCTTGGAAGAGAAGGTGATGTCCACCTTTCAAATACTATAGAGAGAAGTGCAAGGAGGGAATATCTGACCCCTCCTGGACATAAACTAGGTGCAGCTATGACAGTTTGCATGTGCCAGATTTTCCACTGGTGGTGGTGCAGGTCAGAGTCACCAGGAGACAGAGGTAAGACTATTTTTCATGGATGAACATTCCTTACTGATTATATTACTCATAGAACATGAAATAAGCCAAAAAAAAAGAGGAATCACTGACATGAGGTTCTTACCTTATTGTTTAGTTTAGTTTTGTAGGAGATGTAGGATGGTTAGCAGAGCACAGGACAGAGACCTGCTTATCAGTAGCGAGTCACACAGCAGTAAATGGGAAAACAATCACACAGACTTAACAAAATGGGGCCATGCCATCTTGTTTTAGAATTCCTCTTTTGTTAATTTACCACAATATTCAGTCAGATGGGCCCCTTCAACCTCTATCCAGTGAGACTCGGTTGTAGAGATGGAGACAAACGGAGAAAAACACAGCAGGACTGCCAAAACTTTAGGGTCACCTGGGTAGCCATTGACAAGCTCACAGGCTGGATGTTTATCCACTACAAAATTAGTCTATTTTTCCCCCACCAGATACGAGTCATATTTTAAAAATTGACAAGAGACATTAAGGATACTTATGTAAGCACTCGGCCTATGTTGCCCCTCTCCATCTAACGGACACCAAGCTATTTTATTCTATTCTTTCCTGGGTGCATTTTTGCTTGGCTGACCATATTCTAAAGAACCTGTTTTGCCCAAGGGATTATACAAACCATGGGGGTTTTGTTAGTGGGGTGATATCCCACACTCTTTCCATGCCACTCTGTGGCACCTCTGATGGAGAGTGATGGTGGTCAGGGGACATAGCCAGATCACAGTTATATAACTATCAAACCCAGAGACTCTCTCTCTCTCTCCACCTCTCCACCTTATTTCTTCATAGATAAACTTTGTTATTAGATGGAAAATTCCTCATCTCTGTTACAAAACCTACAAGACATCCCTCTCTGCAGCCATTCTTTCCTTTTTTCCTACTATTCTTTTTTTTTAAGTATTTTATTATACCACCGTGAGATATACAAATAAAAAGATATACAATTAAAAAGTTCATGTTTGGGTTTTGGTCATACAGTGTTTCAGCACCCTCCCCTCCACCAGTGCCCATCTCCCACCACCAACATCCCCGGTTCCCTCCCCCCTTCCCCAGCCCTGCTCCATGGCAGGTTCTTTATTTCTTTCCCTTTCTCTCTCTTTCTCTTTTCCTTCCCTTCCAGACTATGGATTACAGAACATACATTAAAAGGTTGTCATGTGTATCCTTTTGCCTCTATTTAATGCCTCAGTTCTAGGTTGGCATTAGTACCCTTGACTATTATTAGCACCCTGTTCCATTTTCCTACTATTCTACTGGAAGAACTGCCCCCTCTTCTAAGGACAGTCCTCTTGATCACCTTTGCCGGGCCCAAGACTCTTACTTGTAACTTTTCTATGTTCCATTGCTCTTTCCTGTTGAGCTCCTTCACAACATTTCAGCATGATTGAGAATCTTGCCCCAAACCCCAAACCTCTCTAATTCCTCACATTTCTGGCTACCATGTTCTATCTACCCTCCATTTCATTTGCAACCATAGCCTTGGAAGAAGTGTGTCTGGTACTTTGGGGGGCGGGGGTTAATAAATATTGTTTGAAAGAATGAACAAGTGGATATAAAAGGAAAGTTCAAGAGGCTAATGACTCATGCTCTGTCCCTGTGAGTCAAGTGTGCAGCACTGTTACGCACTGTAAACTCTTCATAAGCACTTCCACGTGGGGTCATTGGCAATAGAAATACAGAAACAATAATCAAGGTCCTTAGTTTGCAAAATTTATGCTGTGGTGGGAATGGGCAAGGGTTGGATGTACACACTGACTCACCACCTTTCACAATAGTCCTGAAATGCCCAGTCTCATCATTTTAAGCCCAGGAAGCTGCTGGAGGTGTGTGTATCTCGGACAGGCAGCCAGCTCCAAGTGTTGTCATGAGGAATTCTTGTTCATTTTTTCAGTCATTGCAAGTGGTAATATTCATTAATGTTTATTGGTGGGGTCTCCCAACCAGTACTTGAAGGTCCTGGTAGTCATTTCCTGTGATATTCAGATAACCTGGTTGCTGGGTTTAGTACTCAGTGCTTCTAATTCTTAGCTATCTTTTTTTTTTTGTTATTTTTTGGTCACACCCAGCAATGCTCAGGGTTTCTCCTGGCTCTGCACTCAGGAATTACTCCTGGCTGTGCTCGGGGACCATATGGGATGCTGGGGATCGAACCTGGGCCGGCATGGGCCGGCTGCGTGCAAGGCAAATGCCCTCCCCGCTGGGCTATCGCTCCAGCCCCTCTTAGCCATCTTTTGACTCTATCATTGTCCCTCTTTTTTTTTCCAGCCCATGCCCAGCAGTGCTCAGGGGTCGTTCCTGGTATTTTGTTTGGGAGTTGCTGCTAGTGGTGCTAGGGGGAGGCATGCAGTGCCTCAAAGATCAAGCTAGGTCTCCAGTATTCCGGCCTGTTGAGCTATCTCACTATCTCTCCTATTTTATGCCTTTAAGGCAAAGTTTAAACAAGGAAGGCCTTGTCGTTGAGTGAAAAACAGACCTGAATTAGTATCTAACTCTTTTATATTGTAATGTGAGTCACTGTTTTGTGTTTTGTATATACAACTGTCAAGCTGACTGAAAGATTTTTTTTGAGTACTTTTATTTCAAAGCTTAGTCAAATGTAAAGTACTGTTGAAATGTGAATTAGAACTTTGATTTCATGCTCTTTGAAATACATTTCATATCTAATCAACAAGCCATCATCAAGAAGTACTACACAGAGCCTTGATAAATAACCAGCTTCACAATTTTTCAATCAATTCCTAAGATAGCCAAATAAATAATCTTTTCTGGTTCATGCCTGCAACTTTTCTGCATCTTCATATTACTTTAGAAAAAGGAATCTAGAGGGTTGACATTAAGTTTTTGTCTTTTCCATAAAAATCTCACCCCCCACCATTTATAAAAAGGAAAAATAGAAAAATAAAAAGGAAATAATAATCACCTAGAAGTAATTCCTCTAAAAGTTTCACTGCACTTAAAAAATAATGGAGATCCTTACTTTAAGACACATACTTTTGTATTCTGCTTCTTTTTACTTGATATATTATTAACATTTTGAGAAACATTCAATGATACATAAGTTTGTATGGCAGGAAATACCCAACTCCCTCTAGAGAAAAATTAAAGCAATTGGTGGCAGCCTAAAAATCTGACTGTAGTATGTCACAATAGCAATTTTATTTCCTCTTGGGGACAGCTGACAAGCGTTCTCAGTGGAGACTGCCACACCCGTCTCTGTCTTATCAAAGAACACAAGGTTGGGTGATGAAATTTGCAATTTGCCCTTTGACACCTTGTACCAAAAGGAATATGGGAAAATGTAGTTGAAAAGCCACAAATCCTTGTATTTAGTTGTAAACTATTTATTTCATTAAATTAAAGAAATATTTGTTTAGTGATATTGAAACTGTCTTACATCAAAGAAGAAATACTTTAAATACACTATAAAAAGAGTCACTACTGGTGCATTCAATTCTGGAAATACCCAATCCCAACCTGAGGTCTATAATTCTTTTCATTACTTCTAGAGTCCTCTCCTCTCTAGAGAAGCACATGCTCACTCTTGAGCACATTTTTTCTCCCATTTTAATAACTTTTTTTTTTACTTGAAAAAAAATTCATCACAACTTATAATAAACAATTACCTCTGATATGGCACATGAAAAGAATATACCATATATGCCAGAATATACCATATATATGTCACTGTCACTGTCACTGTCTTCCCGCTCATCACCGATTTGCTCGACGGGGCCCCAGTAACTTCTCCATATGTCCTGTCTCATGCTAGTAGAGCCCAAGGCATCTGCTTGCTCCAGGAACATAAAGAGCCTCAATCCATTCCGGAATGAGGTCTATAATTGTTACTGGTATTTGGCATATATATCAAATACAACACGGGTAGCTTGCCAGGCTCTGCCGTGTAGGTAGCATACTCTTGTAGGCATCTTTAAGTCCAGCATTTATTGATGAACCACGCGCCACAAGCGGCCACGCGAGCCAGGTGCTGATAGGCTGGTCTGCTGGGTGGAGGTCTGATGAGAGAGAAGTCCGGATGTGGAAAATGGAGGCCCTCATGGAGTGGGGGGTCGTCTGGCTTGTTGCGAGGCTCTGCTGGGGTGGTGGGCCAGGGCTAGAACCCACCATCCCTCCCGGGCGCCTCGTGTGCGGCTGGTCACAGGGAGAGCCAGTAGCAGCTCCATATATGTACATATATATATATATATATATATATATATATATATATATATATGTTGCCTTTGAACTTCATAATTAGGGCATAAAGGAGAATTATAGTTCATCGTGGTTAAAAGCTTGCACACCAGCATTGCACTATTTTTAGTTGAATTTGATAACAAGTAATTTCTTTTCTTTTCGTTTTTTGTTGTTTGTTCATTGGACTATACCTGGTGGTGTGCAGGGCTTACTCCTGGCTCTGCACTCAACGATCATTTCTGGCAGCCTCTAGAAACCAATGTGCAGTGCTGGGGACTGAACCTGGGTCAGTGTGTGCAAGGCAAGTGCCCTGCCTGTTGTACTATTGTTCTGGCCCACAAATAATTTTTTTGGTTGAGATATTTCTCTTTATCTGGCCTCCATTTCCTCATTTTAAATAATAGTGCCTAGTTTATAGGAATCTTGTGGGATGAAGTTAATCAATCAGTGCAAAATACATCAAGCAGTCTTCAGGAAATAAAAGTTGCATATGTATTGGCAGTTATTTTTGTGAGATGTGTTCATGGCATAATTGACCAATATTACTTGTTGCCAGATACTCATGAGAGGCCCAAAGAGGAACTGGGACAAGGGATATGGCTCAAATGGTAGAGTAAAGGCCTTGCAAGTACAGAGCTCGGAGTTCAGTCACCAACCCTTCACGGCCTCTTGATACCTCCAGGAGTGACCTCCACAACAAAAGTCAGGCTCTCTGCATTAGAGATCCAGGATGTCTTGAAAACATACTATACTGGATTTCACATTCGGTGAGTTTGCACATTTTATGGCTTAACAGCATATATGCTGTCTTGGAGTTGTGGTGATGACAGCAGAGGGAACATTCATCAATCTCCTGTTAAGATTGAAGTAAATACAACAAAGAACATAGAGCTGACCCAAGGCTTGAAGGTAAGCTGATTCCTAGAGTAGGGACCAGGGAAGGGTTTTCTCAGGTGCAATCAAAAGTCTAATTGCATCTAATGAGGACTGTTAGGTTCAGGACAGGTCGCTGAGATCAGTAACCTCATTTCTCTCTCTCTTCAACACACTCAGGCTGATATTCCTATCTGCTTTCATCAATTCAGTTATTAAATGCTTCCTTTCATGCTAACAAAAGCAGTAGGACCCAAATCAAGATCTAGCAGCAAAGCACATGTCTTGTCCATCAGCTCCATGTGCATCGAAGTTTTTTTTTTTGGGAGGCCACACCCAGCAATGCTCAGGGGTTCCTCTTGGCTCTGCACTTAGGAATTAATCCTTATGGTGTTCAATAGAATGCCAGGATTGAAGCCTGTTGGGCCATGTGCAAGGCAAACATATCACCCACTGCACTATTGCTCTGGCCCCTAATCTGTACATGGAGTAGGGCAGTGGTGTTGGGTGGGCAGCAACCACTCTAGACCATTCTTAAATATGAAGGTCTTTGTCATTTCTAGTACTCACCACATCCCTCTTGTACCTCTAGGCCTTCAGGAGACCTACAGCTTTGGGAGCCTAAGAATCCCCATGTATCCTGCATTTGGGATTAAGCATTTCCCATCTTAATGCTGTTGTGGTAGCTGTTGTTAGGTGCAGTGGCATTGGCCGACCTTCTTCCTCTTGGGACTTTCATCAGTAATTGCTGCACTTTTTCCTCAGGTACAGTTTCTACTGCCCTCCCTCTCCTCAGGTTAGTTATAAGTAGGAAATCACCCAGTTAGCCCAAAGCAATTTGGCTTGCTGGTTAGAAAGCAAACAAGATTTGATCCAATATGAGAAATTATAATGTCACACTAGAACTCACTATTGAATATACAAATAGAGACTATCATCATAAACCATTAATATCTGTAGGTCAAGCCACAAAGTGTAAGATAAGAGAGAGAAATACAGAGACAGAAACACAGAGAGAGAGAGAGAGAGAGAGAGAGAGAGAAAGAAAAGGTGCCTGCTCTAGGGGCAGGCTGGGGTTGGGTGGGAGGGAGTGTTGGGACATTGGTGGTGGGAATGGGGCACTGGTGGAGAGATGGGTGCTGGAACACTGTATGACAAAGACCCAATTATGAACATCCTTGTAATTGTATATCTCATGGTGGTATAATAAAAATTAAAAAAAAGATTTGATCTGATGTGCTAATCCCATCTGTTTGGAAGCATACAAGATTGAAAGGGTTTGAGACTTCTATTTTTTTAATTATAAAGAGATACATGAGAATTATGGTGGAGAGTCTTTTAGGTCTCCTGAAACTTTGGATGTAGGGTGACAACGTGAGAATATTGCCTCTTATTTTGTTTAGTAATGAAGTTGCAGAGATAGTCTGTATCTACTACTGGGTAGGAGGTTGAATTTAATTTTATTTAGCAAACAAGTCATTCTAGTTTAGTGACTCATGCGATAGTTTCAGTCAAAAGAAATTAATTTACTCTAACTTCCCTTTATACTACTTCCAGAAATTCAAAGAAGTCACTATGGCAGAAATATTCTTAGTGAACCAGGGTTTTACTTAAGAAAGTACAGCAGCAGAAAACTGTCATTTCTTTGGACAGTTTTTAGGTGAGATTAGCAAACTAAGAGCTGCATACAAGCAGCCATATAGATACCAAATAGAAACCGTAACTATGGGTAGTCACTCTGAATAGTGATCGTATCTGTTCACACGTCTACTGGGGTAGACGCTCTGACCAGTGGTCATAGAGAAAATGAAATTGCTGGTGAAACTTACTTTCTGTGGCATTGCATCAATTTTGCAGTATTAGGCTTGCTATGAATTTAAAGGATAGGGCTTCAAACAAAGTCATTGAGCTTTGGCTTTTTTTTTTTTTTGCTTTTTTTTGGGTCACACCTGGCTATGCTCAGGGGCTTCTCCTGGCTCTGCACTCAGGAATTACTCCTGGCGGTGCTCAGGGGACCATATGTGATGCCGGGACCGAACCCGGGCCAGCACAGGCCGGTCACGTGCAAGGCAAACACCCTACCCGCTGGACTATCGCTCCCTCCCCTGAACTTTGGGTATGATTTAAATCCATGGCTCATGGTTGTGATTCCACAGTGGAACTTGGCCTTTCTTACCTGAACTATAATGGTTTAGTTCCAGTTTCTCCTGGACATTTCCACAGACTCTCCTGCAAACAATCTACCTGAATTGAACTCTCCGTCTTTCCTCAACTTCCCCTTCAATTTTTCTCACTTTTGCCCCATGTACAATTTTTCAGATGTCTAGACCTATCCCTGGGACTTTTAGCATTCATTATTATTGAAAGCTAGCCCTTCTTCATGTAGTCTATGGATTAAAATGATAATGTCTATTCCCTTAATATTTTAAATTTTTAACTTTTTTGATATTTGGGCCTCAGCTGGCACTGTGCACTGGCTCTACACTCAGAGATCACGCCTGGCAGTGCTTGGGTGGGGTGCCAAGCACTAAATCCAGCCTAGACATGCTCAAAGGAAATGCCCTGGCCTTTGTACTACTACTCTGCTCATTCTACCCCCTTTATTCTCAGTTATCTATCTTTTCATTTAATGAGTATCGCTTATATATTTCAGCTATTTTAGACAATATTTTTATCCTATTCAGCAACTTCTCAAAATCTCTAGTTATCCCATTTGCTTAATGAATTAAGTTCATATTCTTTTTCTTGGCATTCCAAAGCATTTCGTTTCCTCTCTAGTCAACATGCTTTACTCCTTTTTCTACTTTCTGCCTCCTTAATAACTTAATGTCTCCCATATGTCAGCTCCATCTCACGTCTAGGAAATTCCTTAGCCAGTCAACCCTCTACCTTAGTTTTCAAAGTTTAAACAAGACTCGAAGGTTTTGTGCCTGCTCAGGTCACTTCAATAACCTCTGTCTCCTCTTGTCTCTGACTTTGTCAGTTATTTTAGTTATTTATTAAAGTAATGACTTTTGTTTTGTTTTTGATTTTGGCCCACATCTGGTTGGCATTAAGGACTTACTCCTGGCTCATCACTCTGGCTCAAGGGTTGAACACATTCAAAGAAAACACCTTGCTTATTATACTTACCTCTTCAGCCCTATGTAAATAATTTTAGAACTAGATCACTTAGGCTTTTGTATAGTCTTAGGTTTAATAAGTATTTGTATTGTCCATGCATTGTTGTTGTTAAAACTTTGAGGTCAGTTTCTCAAAATTATTTTTTGAGCACACAACATCTTCAGTTCAGGGATAAAACTCAGTAGGTGTTACCTTTCTAACCTATAATTGCTTGTCGACTTGAATGCAAACATTCAGATATTAATAGTTTGAAGCCCTTTGTAGACCCTGTACATGGTTTTCTGAGATAGGTGCTAGAAATAATGTAAAAGGTTACCTTAGTCTTGTGGTGAGGGCAGAGAGGCCTTAAGATGCGTGGCATAGTTTTCTTTGTTGAATGAATGAATAAGTAATAATTCAGAGGAATATTGGACTTTTTGATTCAATTCTCTATTTTTCATCACTAGCTATGAAAATAAATTTGATAAATGAATCAACCAGATAGAAGGCACTGACTAAGTTCAGTTCCAACTTTAGAAGGTGAAAAAGTTTCTTTTTTAAGCATGGTTTCCCCCAGTTGATAAACATTTCTGCTTGACTGATACACCAAAAAACTTTATACATAATTGGGCATATTTTCTTACAGCCCATTCTGACTTTTTCAATCTTGAAGCATAAGTTATTATGGTCCTAAAAAGTTAGCCTGTGCACACATCTTTCCCATTATTACTACACTAATGGCTGCTTTAATTCCTCCAAAAGCTTTCACAATTTCCCACCTATTCCTTTTCTAATATCACTAATATTAGTTAATCTCCAGGATCTTAGATGCATATGCACATGTCTCATATATGTGTACTTTTGCAATACATGCTTGCAATAATAGATGTATCTTATCACTAAAAATGAGGCGCCGGGAGGGATGGCAGGTTCTAGCCCTGGCCGCCACCCCAGCAGAGCCTCACAACAAGCCAGACGACCCCCCCCACTCCATGAGGACCTCCATTTTCCACATCCGGAATTACCCCTCCTCAGAACTCCACCCAGTAGACCACCCTATCACAGCCCGGCTCGCTCAGCCACTTGCGGCCACGCAGTTCATCAATAATGCTGGATTTTGAGATGACTACAAGAGGATGCTACCCGCAAAGGCAGAGCCTGGCAAGCTACCTGTGTCGTATTTGATATGCCAGATACCAGTAACAATTATAGACTTCATTCCCATGACCTGACGGAATGGTTTGAGGCACTTTATGTTCCTGGAGCAAACAGGTACCCTTGGGCTCTACTTGCATGAGACAGGTCATATGGAGATGTTACTGGTGCCCGCTCGAGCAAATCGATGATGAACGGGAAGACAGTGATCACTAAAAAATACATTTGCTAATGTCTAAGTTCCTTGAAGTCAACAGGTATGTCTTAGTCACTTCTCTATCTCTGCCACTTGTCTACTCTAGGAGGTCTTCTACTGATGGTAATTGATGAACCGGGCCAGAGAGTGAATGAAGCCACAAGAAAACAAGCAATGTTGTCTTTTGCAGTGTAGTGGAATTGCAGTTCTAATCACCTTCCTGCTCTAGGATCCTAGTATCTGGAGAGCTGGGGACCTGTGTCCAGAACTCCGGAACTCACATCAAGGAGATCCCAAATGCGCATCCAGGTGATTTAGAAGGCACGCCACAGGCACAATGAATGCTTTGGTTTTTTTTTCTCCCTAGAGGAAAGGCAAAGTCTGACCTTGAAAACTGTGGGTTGTTAACCTCTGCACTCATGATAGTGTGAACCAATCGTTGCTGGTGGCTCCTTTTCTTCCTGGTGAGTATAGGGCTGGAGATAAGGAGTTTGGAAACACTGAACTGCATTTTCTTATGCACAACTTCTTTCTAATCACTGGTACTTTTTTTTTATAAGAATGTTTTATTTTAGTTTGAAACTTCTTATTTTTTAAATTGAGGTATACTGTACATGTAACATAGTGTGATCTTAATGGTATAAATTATTGGTAAGAAAATTTCTATATTTAATATTGTAATTGCCATCCTGCTGATTAACAACTCTATCATGTCTTATCATTATATTTCCCTTTTGTGCTGAGAACACTTGAGAATTAGTCTCTTAGCAACTTTGAAGTTTCTAATGTCATTTTCTTAGCTGTAACCACTACATAGTGCATTAGCTGCCCACAACAGATTACAGCTTGAAAGTTTGTATTACTAAATAATTTCTTACTGGTAGCATTTAAATAGGATTCTTTACGTTTTGGTAGATCTCATAGGAAAAAAGTTAAAAGTAATTTTTAAGAAGATTTTTTGAAAGTTTGCCATCATCTGCCGGGAATTCTTTCTTAGAAAAAATTTTGGAAGCTAACCGCCCTACTATCATAGGAAGAAAGACACTTAGCCCTAGTTAGTTTGTGACACATGAGGTAGCTTTTGGTTTACTCTCCTACCATGAATGCATTTTATATGTCAAAGAAGAATTGCTTCAGGGTGCCGTATATTTTGCCTGGTGTATCTAAATAAACATTTGAGACTTTGGATCAATTCATTATGAGAGATTAGTGTGTTTGTATGTGTGTTATTTTGAGAATAATAAGCAAGGAAAATATTTTTGTAGCTCCACAACAATGACCTCATGCTTATGCAGCTAAAACGATCATAACTGGAGAGACATATTCTGGAGGAGGAATAGAGCTTTAAGATCAAGATTAGCAAATTAACACACAGGAAAAGCCAAGTAACCCATGAGTTTAGTAGTAGAAAGGGTGGGGGCTATTCTGCAGCTCTGTGCTCTCTGGTAGTGATATTCGGTGCTCCCAGATCTCCAGCCGAAGAGACTCAGCTCCCTGAAGCTCTGCAGTCACATGCAGTGTTTACTTTATGTCATTTCCTTTGCCGAGTGTGGGGATCACATTGTGTTGCTCGTGAAATGGTTGCCACGGGAACATCTCCACCTAGTCATTATCTACTCAGGCAACTGATTATATTAACCAGAAGACAGAGATGTACAAGAGGCCACTCTAGCCACCTGCTCTGCCCCCAAACTGTAATTGCTTCTGTGACTCACAGCTCTGTGGTCACCTCTTTGCTTCGAACATTCTTTGCTGCATTATCTACTTTGCACCCCCCCAACTAAGTAATAAATGAAATAAATCAGTAAACTGGCACTGAGGTAAAGAGCTTTTTCATTTCCATCTCTCCTGCTCACCTACTGTTCTTGATTTAGTACCTAATGAGGAATCGAAGCAATTGTCTTTTTTTATTCTTATTCTGCCTCTCCTTGACTAGGTTTAAAGGCAACTTGCTTCTTAAAAGGTCTTCTATGACTCCTATGTCCTATACAATGGTATGGGAAGCACAATCTCCTCCTGTTTTTTTAGAGAAGTTTAAAAAATTCATATAGAAGCTAATATAAGGGCCGGAGCGATAGCCCAGCGGGTAGGGCATTTGCCTTGCACGCGCCGGCCCGGGTTCGATCCCGGCATCCCATATGGTCCCCGAGCACCACCAGGAGTGATTCCTGAGTGCAGAGCCAGGAGAAACCCCTGAGCATTGCAGGGTGAGACCCCAAAAAAAATTCATATAGAAGCTAATATAAATAAGAGATGAAATAGAGTTAACAAATAACTTTATCTTAACATATCACTCAATAGAGAAATAGGTGAATTTGGATTTTTTTTTTTTTTTTGGGGGGAGGTCACATCCGGCAATGCTCAGAGGCTTCTCCTGGCTCTGCACTCAGGAATTATTCCTGGCGGTGCTCGGGGACCATATGGGATGCTGGGGATAGAACCCGGGCCGGCATGGGCCGGTTATGTGGAAGGCAAACACTCTATCCGCTTGACTATCACTCCGGCCCTGGATTTTTTTTTTAATGAGAGAATTTTTTTAATCTATATTTTTTGGAAACACGACATATGAAAAAGGAATTGTCTTGAAGTACTGCTCTGTGAAAAGATCCCAAACCAAAAAACAACTATGCAATTTATTGGTTATATAATTTACTTTCATGACCAGTATTTATTGCCCCAGCCACACTGGGAGTTAAAGAAGACACAATTAATTAGCATGTCTGGACAGCAGGTGCAGACAAGGACTAAGGCAGTAAAGCCAGGAACATGTTATAGTCTTGCATGCGGACATTAGATGGATGTGGTAGATTTTATCCCCAGAAAGTATGGCGTAAGGAACACCTCTCCCATAAAAACATTTAGGCAATTAGGAATTATAATTGTGGTATTTAAAATCTAATTGGCAAGAGATTTCTTTTTGCTTATACTTATATTTCACATAAAGTTTTTCAATGTTACTCTATTCCCAAAAAATAAAGTGAGTCCACTGAAAAGAAACTGAAAAAAAAAAGGTAACATGAACAGAAGAAAACATTCCTATAGAGATAACATAAAGCACTCTTAGCTGTTGAAAAATGAAGTTAGGAATAGGTAACTTTTGTAAAGGGCCGGAGAGTACATGTTTTTGACTTTCTGGACCATATGTTTTTCTGTTGCATTTACTATGCCTCTATAGCCAGGAAACAGCTTAGAGATTATATAAATGAATGGTCATGGCTGTGTTCCAATAAAACTTTATTTACAGGATAGGCAGGGGTGGAGACACAGATTTTGTACATTAGTTATCATGCTTCCCCTTGTTCTACTTATCTGTTTTAGTACCTAAAAAACTTGCTTTGTTAGAAGAAAATCTATTTATATATTAATTCTGAGTCTTCTTCCTGCTGTGCCACACCGGGGCTGAACAAAGGGAATGAATGAAGAAGAATCACAGTGGGCCTTATTATTTAATGAACCTTTAAGTTAGGCATGCTCCAGCCATTCAAGCATCTGAGGTAGTGGGTGGGATAGGAGAAACAGATAGGGGAGCTCTGGACGTGAAATGACACCTATGTGGATTTACGAAGTATTTTAGAAGGAAGGTTGCAGAGATCATAAATAGGAGCAGCAGCTATGATGATGCACTTTTGCAAATAAACGACTAAAATGTGTTTTAGATTAGATTCTACCTTTTGAGATTGAGAGCAAGAGTGTCAATAGCTGAGGAAAATAAAGTCATGAGTTTGTGCCCAAAGGAGAAAGTGACTCAAAATTGAAGTAAATGATAGAAAAGTCACTTTTAAACTGCTTTTCTGAATATCATATAAAATTGGTCAGTTGGTAAAAAAGAGTGTGAAGTAAAAAGTTCAAAAATGCTGCTTAGGAGTTTATTTTCAAATATTTTAAGTATCATGAGGCACCCGGGAGGGAAGGTGAGGTTCTAGCCCTGGCCTGCCATCCTAATAGAGCCTCGCAAGAAGCCAGAGAACCCCACACCATGAGGGCAGCTATTTTTTAACATCCGGACTCCAGAGCTCGTCAGAACTCCACCCAACAGAAAAGCCTCGCCCGTTGCTTCTGTTCATCAGTAAATGCTCAAGATGAGAGCCTACTACCGAGACTATACCACCTACATGGCAGAGTCTGGCAAGCTACCCGTGTTGTATTTGATATGCCAAAAACCAGTAACAATTATAGACCTCATTCCCATGACCTGAAGGAATGGTCAGAGGTTCTTCGTGTTCCTGAAGCGAGCAGATGCCCTTTGGCTACACTAGCATGTGACAGGACATATGGAGATGTTACTGGTGCCCACTGAGCAAACTGATGAACAACAGGAAGACAAGTGATACAAGTGATTCAAATGTTTCCCTTAGAGTAGAAAGCACATCCGCACAACATAAGGAAATGACGAGCAGCAAGGATGTGAGTGAAATAAACACAGTTGATTAGACTGGTTAATAGAACAATCTGCAGGTGACATGCTCCATGACATCTGCTTGAGAGATGTTTTTGGAGACTGGAATCTAGTGGCAAGGGAAATGAAAGGAAGAATAAACACATAGAACTACATCAAACAGCAAAGCTTCTGTGCAGCCAAAGCAATGCCTCAAAATGAAAAGGAATTCTACAGAAGGAGAGAACACATTTGCACATCAAGCATCTGAAAAGGAGCTAATATTAAAAAAATACAGGGTACCCATAAAAATCAACAGTAAAAAAAAACAATTAAAAATGGCAAAAGCTAAGAATGGAAACTTCTTTCAGTGTAGCTAAGAGGCATAGAAAAAGATGCTCATCATCTCTTATTATAAGGGAAATGAAAATCAGTTGCAACTCTAAGATCCTGCCTCACATGTGTGAGGATAACTGCCTCCCCCCAAAGAAAAAAAACCACATTTGATGATGATATGGAGAAAAGGGGACCCTAGAAAACCAGAAACAGCCATCATGGAAAGCAGGGCAGAGACTCCACAAAGCTTAAAAAGTTGGAACCGGAGCGATGATACAGTGGGTAAGGAGTTTGCCCTGCATGCCGTCAACCTTGGTTCAATCCCAGCATACCATATGGTACCCGAAGCACTTCCGGGAGTAATTCCTGAGTGCAGAGCCAGGAGTTACCCCTGAGCATTGTCAGGTGTGACCCAAAAATTCAAAACAACAAAAAACCTCAAAAGTAATAATTGTCTATGTTTCAATCATTCCATTTTTGATTTATAGAAAAAATAAAAATGATAATTTGAGAAGCTATATGCAGCCCAAACATGCCCAAACATATGAATGGAACATTACTTATAATTAATTAGAACAGGAAGTTATCTTAAAGTATCTTCATTTCAACCATGAAAACTAGATGGAATGATGTGGTAATGCAAGTCCGGTAAAAGAGAGAAAAAAAAAAACCCTTCCATGTGCAACACTGTGGATTGACTAGAAGGTACTATGCTAAGTGAATTAAACTGGAAAAATACTGCTTGGAGTCCTCCACAATGAGTGGTTGCCAAAAGGAAGTGAAGAATGTGCATGTATGTGTGGAGGGGGTTTAAATAGGATCAAAAGGGACACACATATCTACTTTCAATCATGTAAACCTGATGCATAGTGTCTGATGCATGCAATTTACTTCAGAAAAATACAATTTAAAGTACACACGTATATATTTTATATCACTATGTGACTCTTATATACAATTGTTGCTACCTGCTTGGCAAGCTGCTTTAATTGCAAACTGAATTGCCATATAGTGCAGTGTGAGCACAGTAATCGTTTTGAGCCACAGAAAAGGCATATGGAAACATTAGATAATAACTAGTGTTCCTATCTAATAACAAAACCTCAGTTCTAGCTGAGTTGTACAGGTAAAATTAGGGGATAATTCACATTTATAGTAATTTACTGTAATTGTTAACAGTAATTACTGGGAAGTAAATGACTATAAAGAAACATTCTGTAGGACCTTCTAGTCTTCTTGGAGATATATGTTGTACACTTAGGGAAAATTGAGACTATTTTATAAAACAAAATACAGTGAAGGCAAATTAGTATCCCTTGCATGCATTACCAAGAAAGAGATACATATTAAAGCTATACAGAGTTAAGGGCTGAACAGATGAGAAAAGGAATTTCAAGATAGATGGTCAGCACCATAACTCAAACAGATCATATATAATAGGCAAGGTAGAATGAGATGGAGCAGGAGAGAGCACCCCTGGGTAGGGAGAGTGCCCTGGAGTTGAGGCTAGGCATGACAAAGTTCTCAGAGGATCAACAGCAGGGAGATGACAAATGTTTGTTATATAGTGAAATTGTAGCAGTGAAATGTTAACTACATTAACTTTATGCTTAAGGTTTTACATATTTTCCCAGTTTTATTAGCTTCTTTAATAACCCATTCTACTTACAAAGAAAATCCAAGGGCTAAAGAAATCTATGATATAGAGGTTAAAGGTTTTTGTATAATTTCACCCCAAATATCATCACCATTTGTAATTGATGCTGCTTGTTAATATTGGAATATAGTTAAAAATTGTTATCTGGGAACTCCCATCTTCCCTCACTTGCATGAACAATTATGTTGGAATCCATCTTTATAAGAAGTCATTATATTACATCTTATGCGCCATTTAAAAGAGATGTCTTGGTATTCTCCCTCTGACACTCAGGATATACTGTTGGAGAGTTCTGGTCTCTAAGGTTTTTTATGCATATTTTTTGGTAAATAAATGCCCCGACTCATACCCATTCTGATTTTTAGAATCATATGCCTAGGAAGTGGAAATCCATATATTCTAGATTGCTAGAGGGCTGACTTCCATTGAAGCTGTAATAACCCATACAGGATCATAGAGACATGGTTAGAGTTCCCTGTAAGTGATATCTGATATTGTATTGTCCCACCGACCCAGTTCTCTTTTCTACAATACAGTTTTAGAAATCTGGAAGAAGATTTTCTCTGGTATAGAAAGAGTTATTCCAAGTTTCTGAGTCCCTAAAAGAGCTGAGAAAACAGATATTGCACATTGATATCGGAGGTTAACAAGCCAGGAGAAATACAAACATGTCCATCTCCTACTGGCCTTTAGAGATCTCAGGATCAGAAATAGAAAGCTCTAATTTCTCCTAGTAATTTTCAAGGGTTGAGGTAAATTAAATTACCTCTTTAACTGAACTTGTTTATGCCAAAGGAAAGTAATACTCTGTGGGTGCAATTCAGCACTTTGAAATTTATAGATGGGGAGTGATATGTGCACCAAGCACTGAAAACCTTGGAGCAAGTTGTGAAATCTATCCACTTTCCCCCCAGCCCCCCCACAATCCAAAGTGAAGGATGATTTTGACAGTTTAAAGATATAAACTCTGAAGTGTGACTGGTCACTGACTTGGGTTTCCAAAGGAACTTGAGATGAAAAGAAATAGAAACCAGAGGTTGATCAAAATTTCCCAGAAGGAGTAGAGTATGAAGGAACAAGGTAGCAACAGGTGAACTTCTGAGTGTGGTGATGGAGGAGTCAGCAAAAGCAGGCTTACAGGACTTGGTTATGGCAGAATTGGAGCAGGAATGTAAGAACAGACCTTGGGATTTAGATTAGACAAGGAAAAGACAATTAGATAATGACCCAGTTATTAAAAGCAGCTGTAGAATAGATTTCCTTGTGGTATTGTGAAAAGAAAAGAGAGTTCTTAAAAAAGAAAGTAAATGTCATCTAGTCTAGTTCTGGCTAGAGGTGGAAAGAATGTGTTGGACAATGAAAGGAAAACTTCTTTGCATGAGCTTTGCAATTTCTAAGCTTTACAGTTTTCAAGCTGACATGATCTCATTTGACCCTCAATGAAACTTTGAGCAATAGGACAAAGCCAAGAATTACTTCATTTGTGAGGAAATCTAAAGACAAAGGGTTAAGGTCCAGTTGGGAAGGAAGAGATAGAGGAAGGAAGACAGACCTCCAAAGATTTTGAAGTTCAATCTCCTCTGAGAATTTTTTTTTTGAAGGAAATGTTTGTTCTTTTCAGGTACACTTGATTACTCACTGTTAAGGAGACGGAAGTCAATGAATGGGTAAGAGCCACGGCGTTCAGCAGGAACCCCCGGCTGACCCCTTAGTCGTACATCTCCTAGAAAACAGAAAATACAAACAAAAGTCTGAAAATATTGCCAAGTGCATTCATTTTTCCTCTGTAAATCTTCTGAATCACTTAGCTCACTGGAACTAACACCAAATGTCAAAAGAAAAGAATTTCCCCTTCATCTGGCTGAAGAGAGCACTATGTGGGAAGGGCTAACTAATGGATGAACTTGGCAACATGGTAACAAATGCGGCCTTATTTTCTTCTATATTTGCTTGGGGAGGTAGGTCAGTAAAAATGAGAGCAATTCACAAAGTGTACATAGTTTTTATCACTTTCTAGGGTTCACTAAGGAAGAAGAAACTTCATCAGGAAGGACAAATGGGATGCTGGGATGATTAGTTTTTATTTTCACTACTAGGTCTCCTAGTTTTAACACTATTGATTCTTAATGGGTGCTCCAGTATATCATTGATCTTCCTAGACTTTGCTTAGAAGACCAGCCTAGCTCTATTTATGCCAGACAGCTAGCCATCCTGCACACAGGAAAAACTGTAGACATTCTATTACTCTTCTTCCATATTTCCCTTGATTGTCTTAACTTATTTTCTTCTTTGCCGTATATCCTTATCCCTGATCAAAGCAGGCAATGGGATAGAAAGACAATGAATTTTAGAATAGGTTGATCTGTGCTCCAGGACTTTGTTTTCCTTACTTGAAATATTGTAGGGTGGAAAATCTGAAAAGAACATTCTTCCTGGAAATAACAACATTCCCCTACAGTCCTCTAAAACAGAGATCATGCATGTGTTTCACGTTTCTCCTTAGTGATTTTTGCTATGCTTAACATAGATCATGTTCTCTGTTGAAGGGATATATTTAAAACCAAATTCACTTTTCAATTCATACAGTATAGAGTTAGAGGAAGGTTAGGATTTATGGGACAGGGCTGGCAATGTGTCCCAAGTAGTAGAGCACACTCCTTGCATGTGCGATGCTCTGGGTTTAATACCTAGCATCTCCTGGACATTGGGCAGTGCAGGGTGAGATACTCAAATCATCATCATCATCATCATCATCATCATCATCATCATCATCATCACCACCACCACCACCACCATCAACACCACCACCAATAACAATAAACCCATTAAAACTAATATAATTCTGAAAAAAAGGGGAAGGCTTCAATTCCAGGAACAATTTTGATTATTCCCATAAACCATTTTTTCCTAGACAAGAGAGATCTTAGCCTATGGTAATAACCATGGAACCGATGTCTGAAAGACAGTCTCATCAGGCTGACCCATGTAATTAACAGTGTGCAAAATATCCTTCAAAGATGGGTCTTGCCTGTTGTTGAGTTTATAAACTATAATCTGTGAACTTTTAGGATAGTGTATGCTTTGAATTTTATATTGGCGTCTTACTTAATGCTTTTAAATAATCTGATATAATAGTGCCATGTACAACAAATCTTATATTAATGAATTTTATAATTAGCAGAATACAGCAAAGTGGGAGGGAGGAAGAGGGGCATAAAGCAAATTAAACCAATATGAAGCAAATTAAAGCAAATTAAACCAATATGAAAAAAGAAACATTAAAGAAGGAAATATTGTTAATACTGGTTAGTTCAAGAGAGTGGATGGTCAACAAAAGAAAGCCATCAGGAAAAATCTCAGCATTTCCTTCTCCTCAGCTTTTTTTTCTTGGACATGCGAAAACTCTCTAAAGATTTTGCTGAAATGCTTTTTATGCACATCACTGTATATTTTCTTGTTGATCTCAGTGGATCTTTACAGTGGTCTTCGGAAAAGAGTGACTACTATTCTTCCTGCTTTCTGGTGAGAAAATGGAGACTCAGTGAGGGAAGTGGGGATTGTTGCTTACCCTCCTCACCTTAACTGACTTTCAGTTTGAGGTGTTCTGAGCCTTCTATCCTTAAATAAATTCAAATTTTTTCCAATACATTTTGGGATATGTGCCTCTAACTTTCTTCCGCACACTTCACTCATAAGTAATTTTCATCTTTTCATTAAATTTATTACCAAATAGAGAATCAGGAAAAGACCAGCAACCAATCACTAATTGATGCTCCAAGAGTGAGCAGGAACAGATTCTTACTATGGAGTGGAGTTTTGGGCTTATTTTTAGACCATACCCTGGTGCTCAGGGCTTATTCCTGGCTTTGTGCTCAGGGAATGATTCCTGGCAGAGTGTGTGGGACCATTTGGGATATAAAGACTCAAACTCAGGTTAGTCATGTGAAAAGCAAGCGCCTCACCCCCTGACTACCTTTCTGGCCCTAAAGTTAAGTTTTTAAATCAAAACTAAGAAATTTTTGACTATTCAATAAAACATTTTCACATATATGTAGGGCTTTCTTTTCCTTGTCCCCCACACCCCCGCTTATTATATAGAAAGGAAGTTTTAAGTTATATAAAGCTTAGTAAGCAAATGCATAAATCACCTGCCCTTTTGTTTATTTATTTATATTGTTTCATAGTTAAAAATGAATGAGAAATAGTATGATGCCAATATCCAAGGTCAAGTGAAACATGTATCAGGAGGTCTTGTCAAAGGTGGAAATTATCACAAACATGTGGGAGTCAGAGGCTAGGTAAGAGAGAAAATGGAACAGTGTGCTAACAATTTTCAAAAGTACTAATACTGGGGCTGGAATAATAGACCAGCGGGTAGGGCGTTTGCCTTGCACGTGGCTGGCCCATGCCGCCCGGGTTCAATCTCCGGCATCCCATATGGTCCCCTGAGCACTACCAGGTGTAATTCCTGAGTGCAGAGCCAGGAGAAACCCCTGGGCATTGCCGGGTGTGATGCAAAAAAAAAAAAAAAAACAACAACAAAACAAAACAAAACAAAAGTACTAATACCAACCTAGAACTGAGCATTAAATACCGGCAAAAAAATACACATGACAACCCTTTAATGTATGTTCTGTAATTCACAATCTGAAAGGGAAGGAAAAGAGAAAGAGATAGAGAGAAAGGGAAAGAAATAAAGAACCTGCCATGGAGGTGGGCTGGGGGGAGGGAGCCGGGGACGTTGGTGGTGGGAGATGGGCACTGGTGGAGGGATGGGTGCTGGAACACTGTATGACCAAAAACCCAAATATGAACATCTTTGTAATTGTATATCTCATGGTGGTATAATGAAATACTTAAAAGAAAGACAAAAAAAGTGAATGAGACAATAAAACAATTATAAACAGGGCTAGTACTGAAATCTTGATTGTCAAATGTTGTGTGCAGAGTTTCTTTCTCAATATTACTGGGTTTTAGCCTTATGGAGCTGTACATCTGGTTTAAAGTGAGTGGAAATATCTCAGACTACACATGGATTCCAATATCCATTGAGAAAATTTAGCATGCTGAAGTGATATGACAAATTCAACATTGCCTTCAAATGAATCTTCATTTTATGAACGACTAGAAGATAAAACATACACTTTAATTATTAATACTTTCAATACAAGATTAGTAATAAAAACTCAACCAACCAACTAACCAACCAACCAACCAACCAACCAACCAACCAACCAACCAACCAACCAACCAACCAAACAACCAACCAAAAACATATATTTGAACAACTATGCTGAGCTTAAACCTTATTTCTTTGGTCTACAGAGCCTGCTGAGCTTTGAATTTGTTTTGCTGTGTCATTCTTTTGGATTTTTGTAGGCATTTCTGGCACAGCAACTGGAAATCACTTCTCCACAAGTATTTGCTTCTCAGTATTAATAGAGTTCCTCCTCATATTGTACAACTGAGAGCAAAATTTCCCCAGAAAAGCTCTGATAAATATCAATATAGTTTTTTGGGGGGATGGGGCACACCCAGTGATGTTCATGGCTTACTCCTAGCTCTGCTCAAGAATCACTACTGGAAGTGCTTGTGGGACCATATGTGTTGTCAGGATTCAAACCAAGGTTGATCACATGCAAGACAAATACCTTGACCCCTGTACTATCTCTCCAGAACTCAGCATGGTTTTTAAAGCTTCTGTCAGAATTTATTCCATTTATTACCTGAAAGGCAGCGAACACTCATGATGATGTGCAACTTCAGATTTAGAGAAAACATGGGGAGATACAGCGCATGGATTAACGGAAGGAGGGGATGGTCACAAATGAGTTATTAGGAGGATCCTGTTACTGCTATGATAAAAAATTTCTTCATCTGATGTAATCTTAGGAAAATCAATAACCACTCTGAGATCAATTTTTTTCTAATAATGAAATCAAGTAGTATAATTATAGCAGTTTGCCTGCCCTAACAGGGTTGTTGTGAGGGAATTACAGGTACATAAAAATAACATTTTGGTTAACATTTATTGAATAATTGCATTGTGATTATCATTTTACATGTACTAGCTCATCTATTCAACAATCCAGCAAAGTAGGATCATTATTATTAGACTATTTTACATATAGTTAACAGGAGCACACTCAACTATTTAGGGAAACCAAAGCCATTGGGGTTTAGAGAATTTTTCTAAGCTTTAGATCTAGTAACTCTCAGGCTTGCATTCAAACTTGAAATTGATGTCAGCCTCATATTTTGTAGTTGATATTTTTGGGCCATATCCCACAGAACTTGGGGGCTAGTTCTGGCTTAGTGCTTAAGGGCTCCCACAGTGTTTGGGGACGTTGTGCTGAATATCAAACTATGGCCATTTGCAGGCAGAACATCCACTCTAATCCACTATAAATCATTGAGCTGTCTCTCTTGACTTAGACTCCACATTATCAGAATTAAGAAAATTGTATCGATAGGCACTTATACTACCAATATATACTTTACTATTTTCTAATAAACCAAATATATATTTATCATGGTACCTAAAAGTTGACTGTCAGAGAATCTACCCCTTTGATGAATTTGAGAGTCAGTCTGATAGATGTTTATTCCAAGAGCAATCCAGTGGAACTGGGTGTCCAAACGAGAACCAAATTCTGCTCTAGTCAACAAGGCATCTATTATTTTCAAGTTAGAAATGGAAAGGAATTATGAAAAATATTATACAGCAGGACTGAAATTACCTGGCAAATACTTCACTAAAGCTCTTAGTTAAGATTTTTATGATGGATGCCACCAGATTTTGGGAGAAAGCAACAACAATGAAGCAAGTTGATGTCAAAGAAACCTAATCGAACAAAGTCTAACAAATCCATACCACTACAACACACTCAGAACCTGGACCTGCAGGTTTCCTTTCCATGCTTCTCTTTTTTTACTGCAGAAAAGTCTGGATGTGGATTACTCAGATACCTAGTGGTGGCCTTTAAGAGTAATAAAGAATTGTTTTATAAAGGATTCAATCAGGTTAAAAAATACCAGAAAGGCAGGAGGTAGGACAATTGTTAAGTAGGGGAACAATACAATTTAGAAATTTTCTTACACAAAAAAAAGAAACACAAACTAACTAGACATTCTGTATCTTGAATGTTCTCTTTAAGTGAAACTTTCAGGTGGTTCAATTTAATGTCACAAGAATATATGTCTAATACAAGAAGTTCTCTCTCCCACTCTACTTTCAAGAGCCCCTTTATGGCACTTAATTGCTGTAATAAGCTTGTGGGAAGAGAGAATTAATTCAGTACCAACAGTCCCCAGAGAAGCAGAGGCCGCTGGGCTGATGTCCGCAGAACAGAATGAGTGGAGTCCTGCTGAACTGCTTGTACTGGCTTGTGGCCTTGGGCAATCATCTATTTACCTAAGGCCTTATATCCAAGCTAAACAATTATTTTGACTATTCATAAGACCCTTGTTTAACTTCGGCAACTTTTTTCCCCCTTTCTGGCTGAGGAAAGGTGGCATGGAAGCAGGGTAGGAAGCGTTGACAGCTCTTAGTGGTGTCCTCAGTCTGCTCTCATTGTGTTCCAGAATGAAATAAACAGCAGGGGAATTCTTATTTTGAAAGGCTTGTTTCTCTTTGGCCCCTTCCAGCTGAAAACATAACATGTCGTCCTCGAGTATTTAAGGCTGCAAACACCGGGAGGGAGCTCAGCCGAGTGGCTCCAAGAGCCAAGCCCGGGGAGACAGCCACTCACCCTCCCAGGGGACGTGGTTCTGGAAGGGACCTCTTGCCCACTTGGCCTCTGGGACGGCCTCTGTTTAATCAAAGCTTGTGCGATGTGGCCTCTTATATAACTGGCAGGGAGGGGTGGAGATGCTGACAGTGATGACAACTTACAGTGGCTGAAACATCGGGCCACATGACAAGAACCAGGCTCTAGCCCTGGTCACGTGTCAGGGTCATTTCAGGGTGGGAGAAAGGGGTAGGAAGGGACAGAATAGCAGCCACTGTGTTCCAAGTGCATCGGAGATGAAAGAAGTAAAGAAAGTGGCTGTCGTGGCTGCTGGGGACACTGGCTGGAGATTTATAATGAGGGCTTCCTTGTGAAACAGGAAGAGGAGGCGAGGAGCCATATGCAAGAGGAGCCATATGCAGGGGGAGTAAGGCTCTGGTGGAAGATACCCACTGGGCTCCTTGGAGGAGACTACTTCACTCACTGTTGCGACCTTTGCCAAACCAAGACAGAGGGAAATCAGATTTCCAAATCTCAGGCAGGAATCTTTTCTGAGCTGCATTGTCGGAGGTGGTGGCTTTGAATCTTTCAATGAGTACTCCTAATTAGCAAAGTGAGTGACTTCTCCATATGGAATTTAAGCATTTCATAGGTTTATGGGGAACACTGGCAACCAGGTTAGGTTACTTGGGCAGAGGTATCTGAGAACTATGCGTTTGCATAAATTCCAAGATGGCTGACGTACCCGCATTTCCCTTATATGTATATGTTCAGTCTGGGCCTGTGTGTTCACCAAACGCTATATCAGATCCAAGATGATTGACGTACCCACATTTCCCTTATATTTTTGTATTTACTCTGGGCCTGAGTCTTCACCAAACACTCTATGAGATCCAAGATGACTGATGTACCCACATTTCCCTTATATGTTTGTGTTTACTCTGGGCCTGCATCTTCACCAAACATTATTTCTGCAGATTGGCTGAGGAGGAGGCTTCCTATCCAATGTTCTGTGGAACTAATTGCGTATTCCTGGGCTGTTGCTGAGAGACCTTTGTGTGCAGGGAAGAGTGAAACCAGGGCGAGTTCAGAAACCACCCTTTTGGCAGAGGAAACAAAAGTCTTTTCCTGCACTTAAGAAAAAGTTTTCTTTATTCTCTTTTTCTCCAAACCTTGATCTTTATATCAAACTCAGAGAAAGAGAGAAATTTCATCAAGCTAGAGTCTCAAAAAGAATCATGTACCACCTTGTAACTTTAGCTTAGAATTGTTAAATATTCTGTGGCAAATGTGCATTTTGGAGCTTGAACACCCAAGAGAATATAGACACAGCAGGGTCTTTATTTTCTAAAGCAGGTAACTCAAACTAGACAGTCTTTAACTTGATGGCTTTACAGGAGAAAAATGAGAAAAAAAGCTTCAATCACTAGGAACACTGGAATCTAATAAAAAGATATTGAACAAGAAGCAGCAGGAATGCGTGAAGAGAATTCCAAGAAGCTGTAAAAGAACTTGAAAGTATACAAAGACTACGTCTTCTCACAAATATAGAGAAGAAAGGGAATAATCTGAGGATACAATTTTATGGAATGTGCAAGCTTGGTCTGCCTTAACTAATGAAAAATGCACCATGAATGTGTACATTATTTTCTTATTTCTGGGACAATACTTTCAGTTTGGAGACTCTCATCAAGGCAGAGTGTGCTGGTTTTTAATAAAGGTGTCACACCTGGTATACATTATAGGCACTTAAACCATGGCTATGGCTTTTGTTCTTGCTTTGTTTCTGTTCTGAGATGCTCATGCCCATCTTTTTCCCCTCCTTCATGATATTAGGGCTTATTTAGGAGCATGTGTAAGTCAGCAATTGTGGTAAGGACTGTACAGCATAAGCACCCATAATATCCAGCTTCATGTAGCTATGCGTATCACCCGCTTTACTGTGGAAAAAGCTTAGAAGTGACTGAGCGGGATCAGAAGCCAGGAGACCTTGGCAGTCCTGCTCTCTAGACCATAGCCACACTGGGTCACTATCTTTATTCTGCACAGCAGTTATCACCTGCTTTCTTCCTATTCTCATTTGTTTTATTTTTTTTTATTAGTTTTTAAAAAATAAAAACATTATGATTTACAAAATTAGTCATCGTTGAGTTTTGTGCATATAGTGTCCCAACAACTAATCCTGTCACCACTGTCAACTTTCCTCACCAGTGTCCCCAGTTTCCCTTCTATCCAGCATGACCATTTTTTTTCCAGAATTACCCAAGACATTCTTTATGGTTTTCTTAATCTTCCCATGCAATTTATCATCTATCTTTTGGGCAAGTCACGGTCATAAAAATTTGCACCAAAGTTATGTACTGAGAAAAACCAAATTTTAGACTGTTGATTTGTCATGATAACAACGTAAGCGTAATACACTATAGGAGTCCTGTGAACCATGATGTGGGATCCCAGGAGTCCCTAAGAGTGCAAGTGAAGTCAAAAGGAGTGGAGACTTAATTAGTTATCTAGGAATCTTGTGCGGTGTCTTTGAGTAATGTAGGAATTTGGAGTAAGCAAATCAGCAAAGGGGTTTAATCCTAGGTCAGTCCAGAGGAAATCCTAGATGGCGTTTATTTTAACAAATGTTCACCCTAAACCTCATATAAAGTGTTGGAAAGTAGCTGAAGAAAAGAGAATCGCGAAAGTTTATTAAGATGTTGTCCTGGGACTAAAGAGATACTGTACTGAGTAAAGCACCTACCGCCATATGGACAACCTGGGTTTCATCCCCAGCACCCCATATTGCCCCCTGAGCCCCAGAAGGAGTGAGCTCTGAGTATAGAAACGGGAGTAAATTCTGAGCACTGCTTTGTGTAGACAAAAACAAAACCAAAAAAAAATCTTACTGTGCACTCAGACAACTATTAGTAAAGAAGAAAGAGTCAAAGTAATGAGTAAAGAGAAGGGGCAGCCATAGAGTTAGATGGAAACACAGAAGCTCACTGTGTCGTGGTTGAGATTAATCTCAGAAGGAAGGAATAGTTTTCAGATAGATATTGCTGAAGGGTAAGTGAAATGGCCATTATAAATAAAGTTAACTGGTTTTATTGGGTGAATGCAATGAGAAATAAAGTTTTGAATATCACATGTAATCAAAATATTGGGAAGGTCCTAATAAGGAGTCAATAGTAAATGGATCTAATCCTAAATAAAAGCTGAAATGTAGCACCTTATGTTGTTGCTGTTGCATTTGATACAACTATGATCATTGCAATCAAAGGAAGAGATTTGAAGGAAAATAACATGATGATCTCCAGAATGTTAGTAATTTTTAGGAATGATATTAATAACAAAAAATGATTCCAAAATTGCAGTGATTAAAGGTGTCCTGGTTATGAAAATGACCATTTTATTCAAAATACAGTGATACCCTGTCTAATCTAATTTCTATGCTTAAAGATTCTTAATGAAAAGTTTAACAGAAATTACAACCAGATAAATATTCATTGGATACGCACATCAAGGAGAATAAATATAATTAATAAGATTAATACCAACTGAATCCCAATATTGCTGAATAACTTCTTGTTTTTTTTTAAACTTTGAATAATTTGAGAGAAGGGTTTTAATGTATTGTTTGTGTTCATGTGCTTTTGAACTCCTGATTCTGGCCGGGAACAAGGACAAGTCTGCCAAAAATACTGCGAAGAAAAGATGCTGCTGATCACGGGCAGGAAATACTTAGTCCCATGAGATAGCCTGTTCTTAGGAGACTTCCACACCAAGTCTGCTGACCTCAGAAGGATCATCAGGCCACCACACTCACTTCTGCAACCTGCTCTGAGCCAGAAAGTAAGAGGGGAATTCTTTAGTCCAAGAATTTGTGCCAACATGGCACTTGGGATTCTTTTAAGCTCCAAGTGTTGTTCATTTTTTTGGTTTGTTTTTCAGAAGGGAAGCAGATGGTAAAAACTTAACTCAGTGGGGAAATGATTGAATTGGTTATATTATATCCATGTTATTTTATTTTACTATTAAAACCAGTCATTCATGTTTCTACAGGAATGGTTAACATTTATTGAGCAGTTAGTGGGACTCAGGAAACGCTTGAAGAACTTTTTATATGAATTAATTCACATAATCCTCTCAATAACTCTCTTAGACAAATTCTTGTTAATAGCACATTCAAAGACAGAGATGCTAATTTTTTAAGAAGATAAAACTAGAAAATCAAGGAAGATTGGAAATGAATATGAATTGCCCCAGAGCCTGTGTTCTCAATGAGTAGGGTACAATGTCTGTTCAAATAACTCTCAGTCTAAAGAAAAAGTCACTGTGTATTGCCAAGGGAAAGAGGATATGTGATATTTTAAAACTAAATCACAAAGTAAAAATAACAGCACGAGGAGCTACTTACTACCTTTATGATTTTGTTAAATATTAAATTTTCTTAAATGCAATATTCTATGTTGTTAGTGATACAAATACGTGCCTTGTATACATAATTGAAAGCAGAGCCAAATGAAATGGATGAGAATTTTGTGAATAACTTTCAAATACAATTTTATTATTATGAACTTTATTCTTGGGCCAGATGAACAATGTGCTAGAGAGCATGCGGTGCTTGCAGGAGACCCGGGTTCAATCTCTGACACTGCCTGGTTTCAAGTACCCCAGGAGCAATGCTGAGCACCATTGACTGTGACCTACCTCCACACAACAAAACCCAAAACAAAATAGAACATTCTTGTTGTATGTCAATTATAGATAATAGACTATGTTTTATATACATTCTGTATCATACTTTATATATTACATAAGTGATACTTTTATTGACATCACCATTGCTAAACAAATCTAGCTCAGTCTTTCAAAATATGAAACACTGGGGCCAGAGCGATAGTCCAGCGGGTAGGGCATTCGCCTTGCACGTGGCTGGCACATGCCAGCCAGCGTTCGATTCCCGGCATACCATATGGTTCCCTGAGCACCACCAGGAGTGATTCCTGAGTGCAGAGCCAGGAGACACCCCTGAGCATTTCCGGGTATCACCCAAAAAATATGAAACACTGTCCTTTGATATGTAATTAAAATGTGAATTATATGATGAAGAATTAAATGGTAGGCCAAGTGTATTAGGGAAACCTAGACTTAACATTTAAACGAAAAATTAAGTGTCATGAGATAAATTTTGTGTCCCTAAAATTAAAATGTGAAAGACAGCCCTTTGTATCTCAGAATGGACTGAATTTGAAGACGAGACTCTCAAAGACGTGGCTAAACTAAATATGAGGTCACACAAGTGGAGTCTATACCAATTGGACTAGTGTTCAGAAGAAGCCGAATTTGGATGTGTAAGGAGATACAGGGATGGAAGCACAGCGAAACAACCCGATGAGGACCCAGTGAAAAGGCCATCTGCAAGTCAAGGTGAGAGACCTCAGGAAAAATTGAGCATCTTAATACATTGATTTGGTACTTTCAATTCCAAACCCATGAGCAAATATATCTCTAGTATTTAAGATACTGGTCTGTGGTATTTTCTACTGCAATTGAGAGGCTACTTTTGTGGGCCAAGAAGACACAAGAATTTAACAGTTCTGTGGCCCCAGCTTTGTTAGAGGTGTCTATGTGTTCTACTTCACGGAGCAGTATGCCGCACCTTTCCAATCAATGCCTGTTCTTTAACAATAGACACATTGCTATATTGGCTATTCAATTTGAGTTGTATTCAGTCACTATCAAGATGAGATTCTAGACTTGATTTTCAGGAATCTCAGCTCTGCAGTCACAGGAAATGAGTCTCTTACAGAGCAGACATGGAAACTTTCAGGTCATTTAGGCAGTGCTTGACCTGGAAATTCAAATTGTTTAGCTCATCATTTCCTTTCCCTCTTTGTTAAATCACATTAAGAATAGTTAATCTCATTACAAGTTTTAGTCTGACAGAAGTGTTCAAAGGAATTAAATACATGGCTACCCAGAAACTTGCCGTTGATAAGCATTTTTTGGTTTTGTTTTTGGGCCACACTTGGCAATGCTCAGGGGTTACTTCTGGCTCTGTGCTCAGGAATTACTCTTGGTGGTGCTTAGGGTACAATCTGGGATACCAGGGACTGAATGTGGGTCAACTGCATGCAACAGAATGTGAATCAGCTACCCCACTTTGTCCACTCTCTGTATTACCTATATTAACCCCCTGTATTATTTCTCCAGCTCTAACGAGCATTTTACTAGGAGTACCCGTTGTTGATATTTTTGCACATCTTGAGAACCTCATTACATCAGGCACTATCAGTTTCCTTTCTAATAACAAAAACAGAGTAGAAAATGACTCCAGAAAACCTAGAACCAATTCAGAAAACATCCCTTAAGTTCTCTTCTAGAGCCAAAATACATATTAGGAAGGGTAAAGATTCTCTGAGAACCCTAAGTAATGAACACACATGAGATATTTTAGGTTTCAATATTCTGCTGTTCACAAGAGTTACTCAGGAAGGTAAGATCATTAATCATTTTCCACATTTGACCACAAAACATGTTATTCAAGTCTCTTCCATGCAAGATATTTGAGGAATATATTTGAAATTTGATTACAATAATAGGGCATATATTGCTCTTGTAGTATTTGAGGTGTGCATAAAATTCTTAGTCAAAAATAACACTTGGAAGGAGCTTAGAGGTCTCCTAGAGTCCCTTCTATGTACCTTCAAGCCCTGAATGTTTGTTCCATATGTTTAATTAAGTCTATATCTCTTGCTGAGATTTTTATTTGGGGCAATTGATCAATGGGATCTGTATTCACTTAGTCTTCAAATATGTTTTTCCAGGCTCCCTTTGTATTCTGGAGAATACTACTGAGAAGAGCACAGACCAGACATGTGTGTCGTGATGGAACTCAGATTCTAGTGGGATAGGATAATAAACACAATAATAAGCAAACTGCCTCTGAGGTAATTGTTTTGGGGTGTAACGCAACAAACACAGAAGGACTGAGAGGGGCTTAGGCGTAGCAGAGGCTGCACCTCAACAGAAATGGTTCTAGGAAGGCTACTCTGAGGTGATTAGGTGCAAAAGCTTGAGTGAAGCCTGTGGGATCCAGGAGGTGAAGTGAAAGGAACCTTTAAGATCTAGGGAACAGCAAACCTTAAGGAATATTCCATTATGTTCTATAAACAGCGGGAGGCCCACCTGTTGCAGCAGAAAAAGTTCAGGGACATTGGGGGAAGCAAATACAGGACGGGCCAAGGGGGACAAGTGGACAAAGCTCGGGAGTGGGCCTCAGAGGAGGGGCTCTGGGAAACAGGACTTTTCAACCAGAGACTGACATGATCCAGCTCTTTTAAAGAATGGGGCTGGCTGCTTTGCTGAGAACATTGTTGGGGAAGTTACAACTTTTGTTATTCTACACATTATCGTGTTATCATGTTATCTTTTTCTAAGACCCAGGACCTGCCTTGAGGTCCAGTTATGGTAAAACTAGACAGTAGCCAGGACTGGTTTTGCAACCTCCACTCCTCCGCTCCCTGCAGACATTCTTTTAATCAGGCCAAAGGTTAGGAGCTAAGTCTGTGCGTGCTGGGGTCATCTCTCGGAAAGGTCACTCAGTCACAATCAAACTACCCTGGTTTCACATTCTCTGAGGGCAGAGAATGGACCACAGCCTCTGGCTATGCATTCATTTTATTTACATAGTAACCCACCCATTTTATCTTTTATTTAAAAGTACAAAGATATACATTGAAAAGTTCATATGGGCTTTGGTATACACTGTTCCAGCACCTGTCCCTCCACCAGTTCCGTCTCCCATCGATTCCCTCCCTCCCCAGCCCTGCTCCAGGCAGGTTCTTTATTACATCTCCCTATCTCTCTCTTTTCTTCCTGCTAGACTACAGAACATACATTCAAGGGGCATGTGTATCTTTTGCCTCTTATGCTCCAGTCTGAACATAAAGAGCCACAATTCCATTTCGACAAGACCTCTTTATATATGTTTCACTTGGTATTTTGGCATATCAATAGTACATATATACTTTGCTAGCAAATAAATGCAGCATTCTGTATCTGTCTCTCCCTTCTAGCTACTTTCACTCAATATGACCATCTCTAAGTCCACCATTTATATGAAATTTGATAACCATTTTCCTACGCTGCATGGTATTCCATTGTGTACATGTACCAAGACTCGTGATAGTCATTGATTCTCGCTCTGGTTGTGTTCAGTTCTGACGATTGTGAATAGAGAATGCGGCTATGAACAAAAATTGGGATGGCGTTTCCCTCATGTTTGGCTTCCAGGGTAGATTCCCAGGCTGGTATGGCTGGGCAAATGGGAGCTCAATTGCTAGGCTTTGGCGGAATGCCATGTTGTCCAGAAAGGCTGTACCAGCTGGCATCTCTCCAAAATGGATGAGGTCCCCTTTTCCCCACCAGCAGCACTTGTGTTTTGCTCTTTGAATATGTGCCAGTCTCTGGTAACCCACCCATTTAGCTGTAAAAGGTATTTACTTGGATTAGGACTATTCAGGAAAAAGTGAAAAAAAAATTCAGAAAACAGGCTCATAATTCTGCTCTTTCTTTACCTGATCTCAATGACCATGAGAGGATTGACAGTGAGGAGGAAAATAGAGCCCTGTTCCCCACTGAGGACGAGGGAAATACACCCCCCTGAGCCCAAATCCCCATCTTGATCACTTCAGCAGCTGAGAAATGGAAAGCTGCCAGAGACAGATGCAGGCAAGAGTCCCACCACCGTCCGTCCTATCATTCCAGCCCCAGAGACCTTACAGCCTCCTCTTAGTCCTCTGTTGCTCTTATGGTTCCGCCACCTTTCCTAGGCTCTCTGCTGGTTTTTCCCATCCTTGTTCTCTAAAAGGTTTCTGAGAAATCCTTTAAAAGTTCCCTTTCGTACTGGTTTACATTATATTCTTGTGTGTGCCTCTGGATAGATACTTCCTCTGTGTCTTATGCATGCTTCTATTTTAAAAAAAAAATCTAAACCCTCCTGAGAATTTTCTGCTTACTTTCATCAATGTCTTCAATTTTATTTTTGTTTACTGAGCTATTTATTTTACAATATCATTACAATCTGTTTCCATGCTTCTTTTCTACAAATTGGAAAACTATGCTTGAAATGAACAGAGTAACTATTTTAATAAATGTCCCTTTCAGCATTCTCTATCCTAATCAGGTCTTATAACTCTTTAGAGTTGATTTTGATGTCAGGAGTTGTATCACTGTTTGAAGTCTAATAATTCCCAGAGTAATATTTCCTGAATCTAGTTCTATTCCATCTTCTCGTTTGATAATTAAAGCCATAGAAATAGCTCCTCATACCCAAACATGATTTTAATCCGCATGAAATTTAGAAATGGATCTAAAAGGCACCTAAATAATTCTTTTGGAGATGATAAACAATACTGCTAACTTTCAATCGTGTACTAGTGTACCTACTGCAAGTATACTGGAATTGTGTTATTTTAGGAATTATGATGACTGAGAGAAATATAATGTAATGACAATGGTTTTATGCTACTAATTGATATCTTGGGAACAATTTCTTTTCATACTAATTGCTTAGTTTTTCATATCTGCTATGCTGTCACTTCTAGTTTTAATCCTAAAAGCGTAAATTGTCACTGAAAGATAGTTGTATGGTGGTATAAAATTTCTTCTATACTGAGTGCAAATTTGATGCCTGTATTGCTTCAGGCAATCATGATTCTATTAGCTGTATTTCTCTAGGATGCTTTTTCTATGCTATAACATATTCAAAACAATATTTGATTCCCATTGGGTTATCTGTATCTAGCTGTCCAAATCCAGAGTCTTTAGGATTCGGACTCTGGCTGTGGCTGGCTTGCCTGGCCAGTTCAGGAAGTGGAAAGTTTCAATATTTTAGGATGCTAGAAACCCATTCACAGCACAGTGGCTAGGAAACTGTAAGGTATACAATAAAGATCACACTCTCTGGAAAGGATCCTCAAACACAGCTCATCATAGACCTGATTTATTAGAATATACATTTTTTGAATCACATTCAATTAACCTTTAAAGAATATTACAATTAATCAGTAGGATTTAGGTTGCAAGGACCATGAGACATAGAAATTTGAGATAAAAAAGACCCTTATCTAAAACAAATGTTTTTTTTAA
Source organism: Cryptotis parvus (assembly GCA_021461705.1). NCBI lineage: Eukaryota > Metazoa > Chordata > Mammalia > Eulipotyphla > Soricidae > Cryptotis > Cryptotis parvus. The sequence continues at coordinate 85,834 of JAJIBD010024039.1, forward strand.
AAATTTATTCTGTGGACTAACATAGAAGCAAATATGAAAAAAAGACAGCTCATGTTGCCCTTAACTTTCTACTTATATGATTCAGCATGCTTTCTTTATTTCTTTGTTTTTAATGATAATTTCATTAAAAAAGTTAACTGGTGAAAAATTTCCTTCTTTGGGACAGAGTGATAATACAACAGATAGAGTGCTTGTCTTGCATGGATCTAATCTGGATTCGATCTCTAGAACCTTATATGGTTCTTTGAACATGCACGGAAATGATCCCTGCATGCAGAGCCAGGAGTAAGCTCTTCGCATCACTGAGTATGGCCAAAAAATAATTCTCCCTTCTTTATCCTGGGATAGGAGGGAAAATAAAATCAAACTAAAGCTAATATTGTTCAATTTTACAACTCTTTTAGATCAGTTGTTTTAAAACATATTTAAATTTAATTGGTCTGGAGTGAGTGTGGGTATAGATATTTTTACAAAGTTCCCCAGTGACTTTAATGGGGAAACACTGTTGAGAAGGCTAGCTCATTTAACAGACATATAAAATGCCATAACCCAAAGCACAAGTGTTTAGCAAAAGAGTAGTGAGACTCAAGGAAAATGCAAATGTTTGATTTTGTGTGTATGGAGAGGGTGGAAGGGCGCACTTCTGACTGTACTCAGGAATTACTTCTCTGCACTTAGAGATCACTCTTTGCGAGCCTTGGGGGACCAAATGTGGTCAAGATTGAACTTGGTCAGTTGTGTACAAGGCAAATGCTTTACCCACTATACAATCATTCCAGTCTGAATGTTTTATGTATTTAACAGGAGTTAAATATGCTATGACTTATTATAAAATATGATATTAGATGGCTTGTTAGAATCATCACCTTAGTATTTTATAAATTTGTGTCTTGTTTAGATGCTGGTGATTCAGTTGGGGAATCATCACTGCTCTGGTGATCTAAGAGAAGTTTTGTAATTTGAAAATAATGAAAACTAGAACATTAAACATATAAAAATGAAAACTAGAGAATGAATTCAGATATGGCCAAAAGGAAGGGGCAAAGCAGCAAACAGAGAAATCAGTGGAGTGGCTGGCTTGTTGGCTGTGGGCCAAGGCATAGGAAAGAAAGACTCTTGGCCTGTAGAGAAAATGTCAGTAGCTGAGCAAAAAGTCAGGGCATTCTGTATATGGCTGGTTCAGACTTTAAAGGGTGACTAGCATAGATTTACTTGGGCTAGGAAAATAAGAGAGTAGGAAGTCTGAGCTTGTCAACAACAATCTGTTGACATACTCAAACAATATGAAAAGAATAATATAACATACTTCTGTTGTAATATAAGATTAAGAGTATAATAAGAGTATAATAATACATAAGTATTATGATACATATATTTCACATTATTTATTAGTTAAATGTCACAACTCGGGGCCGGAGAGATAGCCCAGTGGATAGGGAGTTTGCCTTGCACGCGCCCGGACTGTGCCGGCCCGGGTCGATCCCCGGCATCCCATATGGTCCCCTGAGCACCGCCAGGAGTAATTCCTGAGTGCAGAGCCAGGAGAAACCCCTGAGCATTGCCGGGTGTGACCCAAAAAAGCAAAAAATAAATGTCACAACTCAAGTTCTAAATAAAAATACAATTAATGTTACAGAGTTTAAGTTTGCTGAATAGCTTTTGTAAAGATACCCCGTAAATCATCTCTTCAACTAAAAAGTTATTTAAACTAGATATTTAGGTTTGCAGTATACATTTATCGATAGTTGATCTTATTTACTAAAGGAATTTTTCTAGAATTTTCAGTACAGTTGACACCTCTGAGCTTTGAGTCATGTTTCATGAAGATTCAGCCTTTTTCAAAGTTACGTGAAGGGATATACGCTACCCTGCCAACGGAAGGACATTATCCCTGATTGTGTGACTGGTGGTGCAAAACGAAGTCTTTTCTAGGTCATTCAAGGTTAATGTTTATATAGGACTCCATGGGTAGTTTGGAAATTGCACTTGGTGTCTGGCAGTGTCTCCAAGGGCATACAAAATCACAAGCAATCACGGAGTATATCACTAAGACAGACAGTTTGGAAAAATGGATGGTTCGGGGGGGGGTTATATGACTGTCACTGGGCAGAATATTGGTAGCTCCTACCAAATAGCTAAAAGAATCTTCTGAGTCTTAGAGATTGAAAATAAGGAAAATAGAAAAAAGACAGAAAAGTGAACGTTTATAAATCTCAGGAGAAGGGTTCCATCTAAATATGACAAATATGTCATAAATTAAAAATACCCAATAAATTTTTTTTTGTTTTTATCCAAGTGCATTTTTCCCCTCTTGGGAATATGCCCTATATAAAAGATGCATAAAATGTTCACTTTGGCAAATTCATTTCCATTCATTCCTTGTTTTTCGGCATTAGGAAAATCTACAACAGAGTCAATATAATATTTTGATTATGTTTTTCAACTTTCTCATTCATTGACTTGGCTTTATACAAAAATAATATTCAAAATATGGCCCCAAAGAAAATATGCTGAGTACCAGGGTCATCAAGAGAACAATTGCATCTTTCTCTGAGAAGGGAGCTGGTGAAATGGACCGAATTGCAGGAGGCAGAAGCACATGTTTGTAGTCTTCTCTTTTCTCCATTTTTAATAGCATGGAACCATTTATTTATTGACTGCTTGAAATAAATTCAAATAGGAGAACTTTGTAAATGCTGTAGTCTCTGGTATGACCTACCTGGTGCCAATCTTTTTGTAAATTATGAGAGGGACTCAGACAGCTTGAATGTCTACTCTTTTTGTCCAAGATTTGTGTTGTTGTATGCTAAAGCCTTTTTTTTTATCTGGAAAAGAATTGGATAATAATTCACAAGTTCACAATTCTCCTAGATGAATTGGGATCTTATCAAGGCTCACACTTAAGTAGGCTTCAGTGTATAAGAAAACTTGGCACCTGTGTTCTCTGAAGTGTTTTGATGGTGTCACTATTTCTGGGTGAGCAAGAATATTTAAAAGTTCCCTCTGTTTTGCTCCCTAGGCATTGATGGGAACAAGAGGAGGGGTGAAAGTCTGAAGAAGACAAGAGCGTTTATTGTTTCCTGCATTTACGGATCGAGTTTTCCCATTCTTGTCATAATCACACATTAAAAAATAATGACTTTATAATATTACATACCTCTCAACTCACTCATTTAATTTGCACATATAAATAGCCTTTAGGATATTTTATGCATGTGAATACATTCCATAGTCAACCTTAGGAAATTTTTATCAGCTCAGAAAAAATTCTGAAATCCTTCTACACCTCCATCTCTGTCCTCCTTGGCAGCCATTGATCTACTGTATGTTTCCTTTTTATTTTTTTGGGTCACAACTGGCAATGCTCAGGGGTTAATCCTGGATTTGCACTCAGGAATTACCCCTGGTGGTGCTCAGTGGGCCATATGGGATGCTGGGGATTGAACTGAGGATGGCCACGCAAGGCAAATACCCTACCCACTGTATTATTACTGTAGCCCCTATGTATGTTTCTATGGCATTCCCTACTCTAGATATTTCATGTAAATGTACTCTTAAACCTGCCCCTTGAGGTGTTTTAGATGTGGCTGCGGTGCCCAGCTGAGTTGGCAGGTGGCAGACAGAAGACAGGCTTATTTACACCCAGGGCTCTGCCCCATGGGCCCCTGGATGGTTGATGGTCTGAAACAGGAAAAAGACTTCAACCCTTGGGATGAACCCAGAGTCATGGCAGAGCCTTGCAAGTTATCTGTGGTGTATTTGATATGCCAAAAACAGTAACAATAATGGATCTCATTCCCAACTAACGAAGACATTACTGGCGCCTGCTTGAGCAAATTGATGAACAACGGGAAGACAAGTGATACAAGTGAAGTGAAGTACTCTTAAAACATACGGTCTTTCACTTAATAGACTTTTAATCACATGTGGCCTTATGACATTTATGTAATGTTGCCCTGAATTGTGCTTCAAAACCTTTACCTGCCCATGCCTTTTCTCCACACCAACTTTATGCTCTCCTAGTGTCAGGGAACCCCAGAAGAGCACAACATACATAGGGAACTCTCAATTCGTTTGAACTGTTGAGTCAATTTCTATCTTATCTCCAAGTGCTAAGATAAATTTTCTGCAATTTTCGATATAAAAACCTCCTACACAGTTTCCACTCCCACATTATGGAATAGCCACTTTTCTTTTTTTTGCATCTAGGATGTTAACATGCTATAACATGTATAGCTTCTGTTCCTTAAAAATGAACTAGTTCCTGAGGCCCCATTCACTCTCAATGGAACAAACATCTCTGAATGCAGCAGTTATGTGTACCTAGGTGGAGAAATCAACATGATGAACGACCTAAAACCTGAGCTGCGCAGGAGGAAGAGAGCGGCATGGAATGCCTTCAAAGGCATCGAAGAAATAGCTAAAAGGACAAAGAACCTCCGGCTCCAGGCACATCTCTTTGACTCCACCGTTCTCCCTGCATTAACATACGCCTCAGAGACCTGGGCCCTACGAAAGCAGGATGAGAATGCTATTCGGGTCTCCCAGAGAGGAATCGAAAGAGCTATGATTGGAATATCACGCCTCACTCAAGTGAGAGAAGGAATTCGGAGTTCTGACCTCCGTCGCTATTCCAGAATCAGGGATGCTGTCTCGTTTGCCAAGGCATCGAAAATCAGATGGGCTGGACATGTAATGCGATTTGGAGACAACCGCTGGACTAGAGCCATTACTGACTGGATCCCATGGGATGTCAAAAGATCACGTGGCCGCCCACCTACAAGATGGTCAGACTTCCTTGTCAAGACCCTGAAGGAAAGGTTTGAGGCTCTTCATATTCCTGAATCAACCAGATGCCATTGGGCTACATTGGCACGTGATAGGGTCCAATGGAAATGTTACTGGCGCCCGCTCGAGCAAATCGATGAATAATGGGATTCAAGTGATCAAGTGAACATGTATAGTATAGGAATAACATATGGTATGCATTGCTCTAAGTGCAGATATTCATCTTCTGCTCTAAGTATTTCCCATACCTATCTCCATCTGCTTCTATCTTTATTCTGTCCAATTTCCAGGAGTGCTCTGTAGCAGTCTACTTCCTTGGTTTGACACTGTGCTATGGTAAAAGAAATTTGAATGATGTTGCATTTTAGGTCTGACCTGCTGTGGTATGCCGGCAAAGGAGGCCTTACTGAACTGCCACTAACCACCCACTTCCCTTATATGATTTAGAGAAAATATTTTTCTTCCACTGTGATTGACTTTTGACTTGTTGAGAACATGTAAAAGTCTAATAATTTTTCTTAATAAAAATACTTAAGGGATACATTGAGAGCAAAAATTTTCCCAGTTTTAGTTGTAGAATTTGACCTTTTTTGCTATATATATTCACACTGCACAATCTTTACACAAACATGAGAATAAGTTGTCTTCACCTAGGAGCATGCCCATAGATTTATTTCTTAGAGTAGCAATATGTATATATGGAGAAGCATTCTCTTTCCTTTTTGGAAGGCTTTGCTCTTAATTATGGCATTTTGCATGCATAGCCACATTGAATATTAGACATGATGTTACTTTTTTTTGATGATTTGTCCAAGTCAAAGCAGTTTTTAAAATTTATATTTTAAAGAAATATATAAAAGCTAGTTTATATAGCACAAGCAAAATTTAACTAAAGCCAAAATATATGGAATTGATATACATTCAAAAAATCATACATTTGAGATAAATTGTTTCTACTTTATTAAATATAGGCATAGCATTTTCCTTTTTATTTTGGAGATAAAAATTTTTTTAGGGTAGGGCATTTGCCTTGCAAGTGGCTGACGTGGGTTCGATCCTCAGCATCCCATATGGTCCCCTGAGCACAGCCAGGAGTAATTTCTGAGTGCAGAGCCAGGAGTATCTCCTAAGAATCACCAGATGTGACCCAAAAACCCCAAAAAAATCCCTCAAAATATTCTTAGGAAAATTTTGAAGTATTTTCCTCCGTGTTCGCTAAAAATTTCTGGATCTCAAATGGAGAGTTGGGAAAAAAGACCAATCCATTTAGTGGGATGAATTAGTCTCTCTGAAATCCACTTGTATTTGTTTATTTACACCATTAAACAACATGAGATGCCCAACCATACTATAATAAACATTTAAAACATAAAATTATTTGTAATAGCAGATATTTCCCATCTCAATATTCTTTTTTCCTCCCCTCCTCTCAACCTTTGATGATAGAATAGATGATCAAAGTGTGAAAAGCATTAGGACTTTTATAGATAGATAAATAATGTGACCCAGAGAAACAAGAAGATGAGAGCTAGGGACATAGCTCAAAGGGCTGGGACACATGCTCTGTGTCAGAGTCTTGGTTAGATCTTGGGTACAAAATGGTTCTTTCTCAAACTAAACCTAGAGTATCCCCGAGGCACAGTTGGGTGTTTCCCCCCAAGTCCTCTCAACCCTTCCCAAACACTAGAGAGGTGGAAAGTGGGGAGGGAGATAGAGAAACAATGAGACTCTTTTGAATTGGCACATGAAGGCATCTCCCCCGCCTCCTCCAGATTCTGGTCTGGGCTTCCTACAGTTCTGGTGGTAATTGAAACGTTCTTGTGCCAATGGGAAAAACAGCTGGCTTCTCAATAGTCTCCCCAAGTAGCTATTCCATTCACTGTGGCATATTTTCCACACAGCTTTGTTTGCTGACATTCTCAAGCTGCCGAGCATCTTTAATAATAGTACTTTTCCTTTTTCATGTTTGCTTTTAATTCAAAGTAAGATATCAGCACCATTAATTATTAGTCAAAAATGGTGTAGGTAAAATTTACTTGACGGGACATATACACTCACAATCAAATTAGTGTCAAGTTTTGGTGAATTATTGTGGATGCTTTGGTCAGGTATATCAATATTGTGCTATTTGATTTTTGAAAAGTTTCAATAGGGGGTCAAAATAAAAGAAAGGAAAGAAACATAAATGAGAGAACATGTAAATATTTAAAAGTCAGTAAGAAAAGGACTGAGTCTGAGAGACTCAGAGACACGGGTAGAGTTGCTATCAGCTCTCCCTGTGCCCAGTTGATCATGAGGTGCCCAGGAGGGAAGGTGGGTTCTATCTCTGGCCCACCATCCCAGCAGAGACTAGCAAGAAGCCAGAGAAACCCCCACACCATGAGGGCAGCCATTTCCAACTTCCAGACTCCACAGCTCATCAGAGCTCCACCTTGCAGAAGAGCTGATCACAGGCCTGCTCCTCAGAGTCCCACCCTACAACCGTCTATTTCAAGCCCAGGTATGCCTGACCCAGAGACTCAGAGACACAGGATATTGCTGCTACCAGCTCTCCCTGTTCCCAGCTGATCATGAAGTGCCCAGGAGGGAAGGCGGGTTCTAGCCCTGGCCCGCCACCCCAGCAGAGACTAGCAAGAAGCCAGAGGAACCCCCACACCATGAGGGCCGCCATTTTCAACTTCCGAACTCTACAGCTCGTCAGACCTCCACCCAGCAGAAAAGCAGATCTTTTCCTGTCTTGTGGTTCATCATTACATGCACGAGATGAGAGGCTACTACAAGAGTATCCCACCTGCACAGCAGAGCCTAGCAAGCTACCATATTGTATTTGATATGCCAAAAACCAGTAACAATTATAGGCTTCATTCCCATGACCTGAAGGAATGGTTTGAGGCTCTTCATATTCCTGGAGCAAGCAGTTGCCCTTGGGCTACACTAGCATGTGACAGGACATATGGAGATGTTACTGGTGCCCGCTCGAGCAAATTGATGAACAACAGGAAGACAAGTGAAGTGATACAAGTGAAGAAAAGAGCTCGAATAACAAAAATTTAAACAGCATCATAGTAGTCCTGGCAAAAGGACTAATGCCATGCAAGATTTTTTTTTAACCATAGCTAAAGAGAAGAAAAACAATCTAAGTGTCCAGTTATGATGGTTGGATAAAAATTTGGCTCTACACACTTTGGAATCGTATTCAGTTATAAATTTCATTTTCAAAAGTGTTAAAAATTTGCTATTTGAAGTAAAATATAAAGGACTCAAGGGAATTATATGAAGCAAATTGGAAGGACACAGGTGATTTATCCTAGGATGATTTTACCTATGTGTACAATATAAGTGAAAACATGAAAAATAAGACTGTGGATATTGATGATAAAATGGCATTTACCAGAAGGGAAAAGATTGGAGGGGGGAGACAAAAGTGAAAGGAATCTAATGGATAGTAGTTAAATGTAAATCTTTCTTTCTTTCTTTCTTTCTTTCTTTTCTTTCTTTCTTTCTTTCTTTCTTTCTTTCTTTCTTTCTTTCTTTCTTTCTTTCTTTCTTTCTTTCTTTCTTTCTTTTCTTTCTTTCTTTCTTTCTTTCTTTCTTTCTTTCTTTCTTTCTTTTTTCTTTCTTTCTTTCTTTCTTTCTTTCTTTCTCTCTCTCTCTCTCTCTCTCTCCCTCTCTCTCTCTCTCTCCCTTCCTTCCTCCCTCCCTCCCTCCCTCCCTCCTTCCCTCCCTTCCTTCCTTCCTTCCTCCTCCTCCCTCCCTCCCTCCCTCTCCTCCCTCCCTCCCTCCCTCCCTCCTTCCCTTCCTTCCTTCCTTCCCTTCCCTCCCTCCCTTCCTTCCCTTCCTTCCCTTCCTTCCTTCCTTCCTTCCTTTCTTTGTCATTTAATGGCAGTGTCAAGGCTTACTCCTGACCATGTGGTCAGGGATTACCATTAGTGGTGTTCAGGGGAGTATATGGAATACCAGAGATCAAACCTAGGCTGACTGCATGCAAGGCAAGTGCCCTACCCATTGTACTATCTCTCTGATCCATTTTTAACTATCTTAAGAAGAAAATGACCCATCTTTAACTACTTTAAGAAGAAAATATATGGAGTCGGGAGGGAATCAGGGGACATTGGTGGTGGGAAATGTGCATTGGTGGAGGGATGGGTGCTGGAACACTGTATGAATGAAACCTAATCATGAACAGTTTCGGAATTGTACATCTCATGGTGGTATAATAAAAAAAGAAAGAAAACAAGCACAACAGAAAAAAGTCTGAAAAGAGGAATTCATATGAAGTGTATACGTAATTTGAGTGAATTAGTTTATTCACTTTTTTAGTGACAGTTTACATTTAGTTCCATGGAGAATCAGAGATTTTGAACAAAGAGAAATCAAGTTTAAATATTTAAAATTATTTGCTTAAACAAGTTCAATACCATCCTACCAATTGCTAAGAAAATAATATATTTGATTTGGGATGGTATATCTGGCAATACTCAGGGGTTATTCCTGGCTATGCAGTTGGGAATTACTCCTGGTGGGACCTGGGGGACATTTTGGATGCTGAGGATAGAATCTGGGTCTGCTGTGTGCAAAGCAAGAATCCTGTTGGTGTATTGTCACTCTGGCCCTAACAATGATAAATGTGAGAGATTAACAAAACCTTTGGTTAAGTGTTTTAAATATAAATATTAAAGTTAAAAAAGAAGAAAAAATATGTTATACACACAAATAAGCTGCTAGAGTAGATGCAAAAGAAATGTAGAGACTAGAAATGTGCAAAGCGTGTGTAGATGCACAGTATAAACATGGAAAGCAAAAGCAAAGGAAAAGAACTCTTTTAACAGAGACACATTTTGGTGGGATCTAGTAGAAAATTCTCCAGAATAACTACCTACTAGACAAACGTAAAAAATACCAGTGTTGGGGGCCGGAGCTATAGCCCAGCGGGTAAGGTGTTTGCCTTGCGCGGCCGGCCTGTGCCGGCCTGGGTTCGATCCCCAGCATCCCATATAGTCCCCTGAGCACCACCAGGAGTAATTCCTGAGTGCAGAGCCAGGAGTAACCCCTGAGCATCGCCGGGTGTGACCCAAAAAGCAAAAAAAAAAAATACCAGTGTGAGAAAGAAGCAATCATAGTAGCTGGGCTGTAAAACATGGTTAAAAAAACAAGCAACAGCAACTCAGCAACTAAGGATATTATGGGCAAAGTTTCTGAGGATGAGTAATAACTCCCCTCCAATCTTCCAAAGCTCAGAGTTTAATAGTGGCCTGAAGGTGGTATGAATTATTAAGTACTGCTGGGTCCACCATGTTGCAAGGTCCCTGCAGCTCAATCTCATTCACCCTGGAAGGTATGAAGTGAAGTCAGGAATTAAAGCAGAGCAAAGATAAGTAGTGAAAGTGACACATCTTTGGTGGAGGTGACTTAGTTTGCTTCCCTATAGTGAAAGTGAATCAGTTTTAGTAAAAAGGGTAGAATTTTCATAAATTCCCTCTTCTTTTTATATTGACTTTTCCCATAATTTACCTAAATTCTTTGCCTTTAGCCCTGCACCCTCTTGGATAGCCAGAATGTCAAGATTTCCGTGGCTGCCAGGGGAGTTGAACTGACTCTATCAGTTAAAAAGCAGTCAGGAACAGAGCTGTTTTTAAGAACACCCAGCCTCTGAGGGCACAAAAGCAAGACATACTTGACTATCAGATTAGATGCTCTTGTCTTTGCTTTTTACAAATCCCCAACTATTTCAAAACAGACTAATACCAGGACAGTACTTTTGACATCAGTATGAAAAATCAAGACACAAAACTAATTTCTTGACTCATAATTTAGGTAAAGCTTCTATAAAAAGAATGCATTTTTCTTTGGAGAAGAGAGTGATGTAGTTGAGAAAGCAAGAGAGCTCTTTTTCTTTTCCATTTCTAAGCGAGGAAGTCAAGTCAGCCTGGGACATAAAATGTCAGGCAACTAAAAGGCCTTATGTCTTTTGGTGCATCAGTTATGGTGCTAAGACCCTCTAAAACGTGCCTAATACAATAGTGCATTTTTGAAAAGATTTATTGTTGGGCCAATTAGGGTGGGAAATGCATTGAAACTTTCATCTTCAGGATGCGCCCTGCCCATTCCACCCGCTCTTCTGCAAGTGCCAGAACTAAGGCACAGTGGCCCGTCATCAGCCAAAGCTGAGACCCAGAAGGGAAGGAAGGGTGGAGAGAAAGGGTGGCAGTAATGGGTGTTTTGGAGCAATAAAGAATGGGGAATTTGTGGAGGATTTTTTCCACCTCCTTGAAGTGAAATAAAATTACCCCCATCCTCCAAATTATTTGAAAACAATTCTACTTGTAGACTTTGATCTAATAAAGCACACACACACACACACACACACACACACATTTCTCCCCAAAGGGAAACTTAACTACTGGTACAGTGCAGATATTCTTGCTTACAAGATTCCTTTAATCATTGGAAATGCAATAGATTTTCACAGTTGTAAAACCATTCCCGGCACTTGTTTTTTCACCTACTACTTACAGAATTATTTATAATTGCAAAATGTTCCCAGACTATCAATATCAACTAGACTACAATTAATTTATCTACAATTAATTTACCTGTAGAGATGATTGGTTTTTATTTTAAATCAAAGAAACATAAAGGCATTCCCATACTAATATGGTACACTAATTGCAGAGACCATAGTTGATCTCCTTTTACTAGTTTCAGGCACGATAAAATTTATTTCCTCCTGTGCTTTACTCCATTTTTTCTTTCCCCTCTTTTTTTGAGAAACTACTATATTTCATGCTGAAAATATTTGTATTTCAGTTTTATAAATTATTAATATGATAATATTTTATAAATATTATGGTAAAATTATATTTTAATTACTATTAATAAAACTTTCCAAGGTATCAGTTGATTAGAGATAGTATACATGGCCAGTGAAAATTCTGTAATTGGGAAAGTCACTACTAGTTACTATTTTTTTAATAAAATAGACACATCTGGGTTTATTCTCCTTTCTCAGAGGGCTTTAGGACTTTATAATTTTATTTAGATAAATAACTTGGAAATTTACATGTATAAGTAGTGTCATAGAAGCCCTATAAGTTGTTTCAGTTAGTAGTACCAAAGGAGGAATAATATTTAATGTTTAAGTCAAATAAAACTGTTAGAAAAGTCTCACACTAAGAATTACAAATAAAATTGTGATTGAGACTCTGAGACTCTCATACAAAAATTCCAATAAGCAAATTTTTGGAAAACAGTGGTAAAGTTAAAGTAACAACGCAGTTATTAGGAATAATTTGATATTTGGAATAAAAATCTCTTTTTATCTGATGAATTTAGAGCTGCCTAAAAACAAAGGACAGAACAGGAAAGATGGGAGAGGAAGTAAGAGGGGAGGGAGCCAAAGAGTGACAAAAGGGAAAGAGAGAGGAGAAAGGAATAGAGAGATAGAGAGGGAGAACACAGCAAGAGCAAAAGAGGAGAAGGAGAAAGAAGGAGGAGGATGAGTAGGAAGAAGTGGAGGAGGAGAAAGAGAAGGAGGTGTGAAGCCCTAAAGCAAATGTTAGTGAAGGAGAGCCAATCATAATCCAGCTGTTCCAAACCAACCGAAGCATCTGGCTTCTTTAATTTAGTACACTTCAGACTGAAATGCTGGTTTGTTTACACTGGATATTTTGAGTTATTTGAAATCTCTCTTCCAAACCATTGAGCTTGTAACTTCAGGGGAGATTTTAAAAATGTGGCTGGAAACTATCTCCACATCAGTATCACATGCTTTGGATGACATGGAAGAAAAGGAGAAAAGCACGTAGACATTGTCATCACTGCCAGTATGCCTTAACAGACAATTTCATATGCTTAAACTTTTCAAGTTTACCGGGGAAGAAGGTTTCAAGCACTCAGCAGTACTCAAAAGACACTGCTGGTGTACTAGGTGGATTATATACAGTGCTGGGGATCAAGTTACTCTCAAAGCCACATTCTCATCCAATCTTCAGTTCTGAATTCTGTTTTCAAAACACTTTCACTGGATGCTCCCTTCTCATCTGAATGTACCAAACAGAAAGAAGCATTTAACCTAAATCAATACTTCCTCAAACACCAAAGTTATATAATTAATGCCATCTTGTCCATGATCAGAAGAGTTGAACATTGGGGAGTTAATTTCAACTACTTCTCATCCTGATATAGTTGGGTGAAAGTCTTTGGGGAAGGCAAGTCTTTTACCATTTGTATACATCTTTCTACTTTAAATGCTCTATCTTCACTTGTTGAATTATTAAGTAATTTTCTACTTAACAACACAAGTGCTCCAAACCAGAGAAATGGTAAAGAAAATGTAGTATGTATATATCCACAATGGAATACTACTCAGCTATAGAAAAGATAAATTTATGCAGTTTGCTGCAACTTGAATGGACTTGAAAGGTGTCTTGCTGAAAAGACAAATACTATATGATCTTACTAATAAATATAGTATAAAGGAACAATGAAAGATGTCAGACAATTTCCAATTCAAAAAAAATCTTAAGGCATGTTCAACACAATTGGTATCTGGGATAGAGAGCAGGAAAGAAGGAACCCCATGGTGTAATGGTTGAAGGATAGTGAAATCCTGGTAGAGGGATTGGTATAGCAGCTCTGAAATGATAAAGAAATAATTTCCTTATTATTATAAGTCATGATACTTCAATCAAAATAAAAAATAATTTTCTATTTGATTTTCCTGTATGTGAGACTAAATAGTATATAACATAAGGCAAAGAACAGATAACACCTCGAGTACAATAAGTAACATAAGGGAATTACTTCCATCTGGAAGTGTCACAGTTATAGAGCATTGAAAAGAAAATAGATTTAGAGCCTAGGTAACTGGCCAACTATTAAATTCACAATACTACTGAAACAGGTTCTTCTTAAGTTCTGTAGTTCAGACTAACTTCAAGACTCTTCCTGAGCTGACCATCACAGTCTTTTCAGTGTCAGTTAATATTAGGTAAATATCTTTTACTAAAAGATATTTTGCTCTCTTCTTTGTTTTCCTATCTTTTTCAGTGTCAGGTAATATTTGGCAAATATCTTCTCCAAGTCACTAGGTGATCAATTTATTAATCTTTTCTTTTAGTTCAGGTTGGTTTCAAGACATTCAGACAGGAAAGTTTACTTCCATTTCTCAATTCTCTCCAACTGGGACTATTTGACCTCATCAAGAGCCGTAACCGCAACAACTTATGGACCAATAGCAACAGCAATGCCCACTGGGAATTACAAGTGAAAAACAGGAGGCAAGAGCAAAGTAGTGAAGGCTTGGTCATAAACACTTAGGTCTCAGTGTGACACCTTTGTGTGCTGTGTAATTCCCATTGACGTCAGTTCTATGTTATGGGTAGTTCAGGACTACAGAAAAAGCGCTTACATTGCTTCACTGGTCAGAGTTCTCTCACTCAAAGGGGTTAACTAGTGATTCTTACAGTATGGTCCTTGGACTAGGAATATTGGCAACAAGTTCAAAATTGTTAGAAATGCAAATTTCCAAATTTTTACTTTGATTAGACAGTTAAATCAAAGTCGTTGTGATTTAAAACAAATAAGTTTTCCATATGTTTTTGTTTTTTCTGGGGGGGTAAGTTTTGGGCCTCATCCTGTGTTTCTCAGAGCTACTCGAGGTCAGTCACTCCTGGTGATGCTTGCTGGGATTAAGCCTGGGACTTCTGCATTTTTGTGACTCTTCTTATCCCTGCTATATTTTATGACCATTACTCTATTGAATAATGAAAACTAGATAGAATAAGATATGAAACAAAGTTCATAAAAATGCAAAAATTTTTTTTCAGGATTATGTTAAATTGCTTAGACAGAAATTCTATCTCTTCTTGTACTTAGAATGTTTGCACAGCATAAATCTCTGTAAACATTTTTGATTACCTTGAAAGGAAGCATCTTGCCAAAATGAAAAATATTCCACATAGCAAATGATGTCTTAGATTTCTTTGCTTGTTTTTAAGAGAATCCCTGAAATCTTGAAGATAGAAGATGAATCCGAGAGACCAGCCAGAGAGACAATGAGGATCCATTGTGATGTGCAGAGAACAGTTCAAAGTGCTTCTCTTTGTTTTCCTATCTTAAGAATTTTTCATGTATTTCATATTTCAGAGGTCAGCATAGATGTACTGATAGTAACTACTTCTCTACCAAAACAAATCTTTAAAACATCAGTTTATTTTGTTGTTAATCAATTATCTTTGAAGCCATTCTAGCAACTTTGCATTTGTGCAATTGGTTATCAGTGTCTAACATTTCAACCTCTTTATATTTAATAAACTCATCTCATTGAGCACTTTCTAGATCACCAATACCACCTTAATTTAAGCATAAAGACTTATTAAGATATTGGTATTTCAGTTTTCTCATCTGGGTTCTCCTTAAATCCCAGTCTCTAAAAATAGGCCACTTTAAAGTATGAGAATTAAGAATTTTTTTATTATTGTCATGTTTATAACTATTCAATGGCTTATATAACCATTATGATGAACTAGAGGGAAAAATAAATTAATAAATAAAGACATTGTGTAGATGTACTACAGTTTCTTAATCCAGTCATCTGTTCTTGGGCACTCTGGTGAGAAGAGAGAGAGAGAGAGAAAGAGAGAGAGAGAGAGAGAGACAGACAGAGAAACAGAGAGAGACAGAGAGACAGAGAGAGAAGAGGTAAAGTTTTTGCCATCGAGGCAGACTGGGGGAGAGGGGAGGGAATCAGGGGATATTGGTGGTGGGAAGTGAGCACTGGTGGAGGTGGAGGGATGGGTGCTGGAACACTGTATGACTGAAACTCAAACATGAACATCTTTGTAATTGTATATCTCATGATGGTATAATTAAAAAAAATAGAGACAATTTTCTTCCAAAGTCTTTTCCTTTGGATAAAGATTTGAGAAAGATCTATACCTTGAATGGGAACAGAACTGACCAATGAACAGAGATAAGACAGTTCCCATCAAATACAAGATGACTTCAAGTCTTTCTGCAGACCCTAACCCAACCATTTCTAGATTTCTAGGAACTGACGTCTCTCTTCTGCTATTACTATCTTACCATATTTCTGTACTCCTACTAGGGCTGGGGAAAATTATATTGAAATAAAACCCTACAGGTCCTTTTGAAGGAGTCAAAATTTAAGTGGAAGGAGAATAAGAACTCTTCTATGGGAATTTTCTTGCTGCCAAACCTTCAGCCTCCAGAGATTTCAGGGGGTCTTGTGTGAGTTCAGAGAGCACGTAACTTTAGGTACTTATTCAAAGAACATATGTTCTGAAAATTTTAAAGTTTATCTTCTCAAATGATTGGAAGAAGCCTGGAATTTATTTTTCATTATATTCTCCAGAGACACAGGGACCAAATAGGGAGAAGAGTTAATTTGCTCAGCTTGAGACCATGATACTGCACATGTCTCCCCCTCCCCATTTACTTCCTTCATTGTTGTAGTATAAGATCTTGAGGAACTGCACGTGGGTGGTTGGTTTGCATCCAGTTCCCAGACTCTGATTCTCAGCAATTATCCTCATTTTATTTATATTTTGATATTTGGACTAATTTTCCCATAAAGAATAGTATAAATCCTATTATTCAAGGGAATACCTACCCTCACAACATTTCTTTATGAGGATGCAAAATCAGTGATGTCTTAGTGAAGAACAAATTTCTAGAGTGCTGTTCGCTTTTGTTTTTTATTTACTATTATTGTTTTCTGGTTATGAGAAGAGTTGATCATGATAAGGGCCAGGATCTTGCAAAAGTCAATGTAAATAGGGTAAATAGAATCTTTCCCCCTTATTTTCCCAAGGGACTGCTTCAGAATTTTCTCTTTTGACTGCCAAAGTCTTGATTTAGCTTTATGTGTAGGTAACAATCTAAAGTCAAACTGAAAAGTTCAAGTGTTTCAAAAGTCAAACTGTTTGAAGAGTTCAGGTGTATAAACAAAATCTTTCAATGTCTGAAAACATCTAGTTTCAACACAGCAATGTGTAATAAAATGTTTTGCATCATGAAACTATTTGGGCTATCCAATAAAGTAGTGTCCAGTCAAATGTGACTACTATGCTCTTGAAATGTGTTTCATGCAACTCAGGAACTGGATTTCAATGTTCACTTATGTAAATGTAGATGGTACATATGGTTGATTGGATCATGTGGCTTCCATTGTGGACCACTGGCACTCGAGTAAACCTTGTAGAACCATCACTCACTTGGATTTGGAATTCTTGACTATGCAACCTAACTATAACACTGAGTTTTTTCAAGGACTCAAGCCAACGATTAGAAAGATCGAGGAGACAATGTGTAATGATCAAATTGTCAGGTGGGCACTCTTGTCATTTAATTTGAATCAAACATGTTGTGAAGGATGATGGGTCTTAGCTAAATCACTTGCAATATCAATGATCAAATATCTATCCAAAGTGACTTACATTTAATCCTCACTAAAATACTTTTTTCCAGAGTAGGTTGTCCTCTGAAGCTCACCTTCTATAGAATAAATCTTTTCCTCTTTTTAACCTGACCTAAAACTCTGCTTACTATTCCTGCAGATAGTATGCTTACTATCATATGCCTATGATACAGCACCAGCATCATGTGATATCTTTCCTCGATTTATCACCTGGCACTCCAGAGTACTCAGATCATATGAAGTTTGGCATTAGGCTCACATTTCCATCCAGTAGTTAACCTCAAATCACCCTCAGTTGAGATTAGAATCAGGAAGCCTGGCCAGGTTTGAATTAGCAATGGATGACCCCATAGGATTTCAAATAATTATTGGAATTTGTATCCATCTATTTGAGCCAGACTGAACCTGCAAATGTATTTCTGTTCTTTATTGACTCAAATTTTAAATAAATAACAAAAAGTATGATATGTCTATGAAAAACAAAAAATTTAGCATGAATGGAATATCTTTCACAAGCATAATTACAGGAAAATTATATGATGTAATAGTACAGTAGTAATTTTAAATACTTACATTTATGAAATTATAATTTTTTAAAATTAATTTTTATAAACTTTTTTTTAATAATAATTAAAAATTCAAGTTAAAACTATATGTTGAAATATAATTCTATATGATATGCTATACCTAATATCTTTAATTTGATGAATATATTTGCAAAGATCCTTAACAAAATACTAGCAAACAGAATCTAAGAGTTCATCATAAAGGTCATATACCCCTCAAAAAACCAAATTAAAAATCATATATTGTACCTAAGTGGGAATTATTCTGGGGAATGCAAAGATGGTTTACTATATGTAGGTCAATCAACATAATACACCATATCAATAAAAGAAAAAATAAAACCATATGAATATATCAATAGATGCCAAAAAAGCAGTTGACAAGATGATCCAGCATCCATTCATGATAAAAACTCTCAACAAAATGGGAATTGAAGGAACTTTCCTCAATATAGTAAAAACCATTTACCACAAGCTCACAGTAAACATAGTCCATGGGGAAAGACTAAAAGCCTTACTTGTAAGATCAGGTACAAGACAAGGTTTCCTACTCTCACCACTTTTATTCAATATACTACTGGAAGTGCTTTCAGAGCAATTAGACAAGAAAAAAGATATCAAGGGCACCCAGATAGGAAAGAAAGAAGTCAAGTTCTCACTATTTGCAGATGACATGATACTATATTTAAAAAATCCTAAATACTCTATATAAAAAGCTCCTAGAAACAATAGATTTGTATAGTAAAGTGGCAATCTATAAAATCAATGTGCAAACGTTCATGGCTTTCCTATGTACAAATAATGAAATAGAAGAAAGATTTTTTAAAAACAATCCTGTTCCAAATTGTGCCTCAGAAAATCAAGTACCTTAGCGTCAGCTTTACTTAAGAGGCAAAAGGCCTATACAAACTAAACTATGAAATACTACTTCAATAAAAGAGGACATGAGGAAATGAAATATGTCCCCTTCTCATGGATTGAGAATATAATCAAAATGGCAATATTCCCCAAATCACTGTACAGATTCAATGCAGTACCTATAAGGATACCCACATAATTTTTTTTAAAGAAGTAGCTAAATACTTCTGAAAGTAATGTGGAAAAATACTCCTTTCCCCTAAACCCCAAAGAGCTAAGACAGTCCTCGAGAAAAAAGAAGATAGGAGGCATCACTTTCCTCAACTTCAATCTGTACCACAAAGAGGTAGTAATTAAACAGTATGTATTGGAATAAGGACAGACCCTCAGATTAATGGAGTAGACTTGAATATGCTGAGATTCTCGGGTATACAATCAGTCAATCTTCAATAAAGGAGCAAAAAAATAAGCAAAAAATCCACTTCAACAAGTGATATTGGGAAAACTGGTCACCGAGAAGCAAAAACTAAAGCCAGATCTTTTTTTTTTTAATTTTTTTTTATTTTTAAAATTACAAAGATATACAATTAAAAAAGTTCATATTTGGGTTTTGGTCAAACAGTGTTGCAGCACCCATCCCGCCACCAGTGCCCATCTCCCACCACCAACATCCCCGGTTCCCTCCCCCTCCCCCAGCCCTGCTCCATGGCAGGTTCTTGATTTCTTTTCCATTACTCTCTCTTTCTCTTTTCCTTCCCCTCCAGACTATGAATTACAGAACGTACATTAAAGGGTTGTCATGTGTATCTTTTTGCCTCTATTTAATGCTCAGTTCTAGGTTGGCATTAGTACCCTCAACAATTGTCAGCACACTGTTCCATTTCTGTCTTACCTAGCCTCTGAATCCCACACGTTTGTGATAATTTCCACCTTTGACAGGACCTCCTGATATATGTTTCACTTGATCTTGGATATTGGTATCATAATATGTACCTATATATTTATGTTATGCAGATAAATGCAGTCATTCTGTAACTGTCTCTCTCCTTCTGGCTAATTTCGCTCAACATAATCTTCTCCATGTCCATCCATTTATAGGCAAATTTTATAACTTCATTTTTCCTAACAGCTGCATAGTATTCCATTGTGTAGATGTACCAAAGCTTTTTATCCAGTCATCGATTTTTCGGGCACTCTGGTTGCTTCCAGATTCTGGCTATTGTGAATAATGCTGCTATGAACATAAAAGTAGGGATGGTGTTTCCGCTGCGTATTTTTGGCTTCCCAGAGTAGATTCCCAGGGAGTGGTATCGCTGGGTCAAATGGGAGTTCAATTTCTAGTCTTTGGAGGAAAGTCCATATTGTTTTTCCAGAAAGGCTGTACCAGCCGGCATTCCCCACCAACAATGGATGAGTGTCCCCTTTTCCCCACACCCACGCCAGCACTTGTTGTTCTTGTTCTTTTGAATATGTGCCAGTCTCTGTGGTGTAAAGTGGTATCTCATTGTTGTTTTGATTTGCATCTCTCTGATGATTAGTGATGATGAGCATTTTTTCATATGTTTTTTTGGCCATTCGAATTTCTTCCTTGCTGAAGTTTCTGTTCATTTCTTCTCCCCCATTTTTTTGATGGGGTTGTTTGTTTTCTTCTTGTAAAGTTCTACCAGTGCCTGATATATCCTGGATATTAACCCCTTATCGGATGGGTATTGGGTGAATATTCTTTTTCCCATTCTGTGGACTGCTTTTGTATCTTAGTCACTGTTTCTTTTTGAGGTGCAGAAGCTTTTTAGTTTCATGTAGTCCCATATGTTTATCTTTTCTTCTAGTTGCTTTGTTAGTGATGTTTCATCTTTGAAGATGCCTTTAGCTTCAATGTCATGGGAGGGTTTTTCCTATATTTTCTTCAATGTACTTTATGGATTCAAGTCTGATATTGAGATCTTTAATCCATTTTGATCTGATTTTTGTGCATGGTGTTAGACACAGGTCCAAATTCATTTCTTTTACATGTCGCTGCCCAGTTTTCCCAACACCACTTATTGAAGAGGCTTTCCTTACTCCATTTTAGACTCGTTGCACCTTTATCAAAGATTAAATGATCATGCGTTTGAGGTTGGGTGTCAGGATACTCAATTCTATTCCACAGGTCCACGGGTCTGTTTTTATTCCAAACCATGCTGTTTTAATTACTACTGCCTTGTAGTACAGTTTGAAGTTGGGTAAGGTGATGCCTCCCATCTTCTTTTTCCCGAGGATTGCTTTAGCTATCCTTGGGGGGTTTACTCGTTCCATACAAATTTCAGGAGGCGTTTGGTCAATTTCCTTGAAGAATGTCATGGGTATCCCTTATAGGGATTGCATTGAATCTGTACAGAGCTCTAGGGAGTATTACCATTTTGACAATGTTGATTCTCCCCATCCATTAGCAGGGAATATGTTTCCATTTCCTTGTGTCCTCTTTTATCTCTTGGAGTAGTGTCTTGTAGTTTTCTTTTATACAGGTCCTTTACACACTTGGGTAAGTTGATTCCTAGGTATTTGATTTTCTGTGGCACAATTGTGAATGGAATTGTTTCCTTAATATCCCTTTCTTCTCTTTCGTTATTTGTATATAGGAAAGCCACCGACTTTTTGCGTGTTGATTTTGTATCCTGCCACTCTACTATATGTGTCTATTGTTTCTAGGAGTTTTTTGGTAGAGAGTTTAGGGTTCTCTAGGTATAATATCATGTCATCTGCAAATAATGATAGCTTGACTTCTTCCTTGCCTATCTGGATGCCCTTGATGTCCTTTTTCTTCTCTGATTGCTATGGCAAGTACTTCCAGTACTATATTGAATAAAAGAGGTGAGAGTGGGCAACCTTGTCTTGTCCCTGATCTCAGGGGGAAGGCTTTCAACTTTTCCCCCATTGAGAATGATGGCTCGCTGTGGGCTTTTGGTAGATGGCTTTAACTATCTTGAGGGAAAGTCCCTTCAATTCCCATTTTCTGGAGGGTTTTAATCATGAGCGGGTGCTGGATCTTGTCAAATGCTTTCTCTGCGTCTATTGATAGGATCATATGGTTTTTATTTTTTCTCTTATTGATATGATGTATTATGTTGATTGACTTGCGAATGTTGAACCATCCTTGCATACCCGGGATGAATCCTACTTGGTCATGATGTATAATCTTCTTGATGAGTCTTTGGATTCTGTTGGCTAGTATTTTGTTGAAGATCTTAGCATCCGTGTTCATCAGGGATATTGGTCTGTAGTTTTCTTTCTTTGTGTTGTCTCTCCCTGCTTTGGGTATCAGGGTGATATGTGCCTCGTAAAAGCTGTTTGGGAGTGTTTCTGTTTCTTCTATTTCCTGGAAGAGCTTGAACAGGGACAGGCAGTAGGTCCTCCTTAAAGGTTTGGTAGAATTCACTAGGGAATCCGTCTGGACCTGGGA